>JARQOD010001878.1:0-88524 GCA_033576555.1 Oophaga sylvatica | reverse complement strand
TAAGTCACCCACATCTTGTGAGGAGCATTCATGGATTCTACAAAAATTATGTAGGACCACACATGCTTTGAGGACCACATTAACATTATCTTCATTGAGTTGAATTGCAGATTGAAGTACCCGCCATTTAGCACAAAGAATTCCAAATGTGCACTCCACCAGCCGCCGAGCACGTGACAGGCGACAATTAAATATTCGACGCCGATGGGTGAGATAGCGACAGGGATATGGCCTCATTACATTACGGGTTAATTGAAATGCCTCATCCGCAACAATAACATAAGGCACACGTTCTGGAATAGAGTCTGTAAGTTGACTTGCTGGTGGTAGGTCCAGTTGGTTATTGCGTATCTACCTACCCATTATGGAAGTATTGAAGACTCTGGAGTCTCCAGTCCTTCCATAGGCCCCAATGTCTACAATTATAAACCTGTAGTTAGTGTCGACCAAGGCCAACAAAACTACCGAAAAATATTGCTTATAATTGAAGAATTGGGAGCCTGAGTTAGGAGGTTTACGAACACGTATGTGCTTGCCGTCCAGGGCTCCTATACAGTGTGGAAACTGGCAATTTTCTGCAAAACCCTCTGCTATCCTCAACCAGTCCCTCATTTTTGGCTCAGGCATGACGTCTTGATGTAGTCTGCTCCAAATTTCAACACAAGTTGACCGCACAATGCCTGAAATCGTTGAGCGCCCTATTAAGAACTCTAAGTGCACAGCAGCGTAGGACATGCCAGTAGAAAGGAACCTGTAACATACATAGAACATAAAACATGGAGAAATCAGCACCAAAAACAACAAACACAGCATTCACAACACTTACAATGCTTTAGTTTCTTAGAGCACACATGCTGGAAATTATATTACAAGCCATGCCTTCTGTGGAGTAGACCAAAGGCAATAATTTAGATAGGTAAGCTTGAGAAATACATTACTCACATTATAAGTTTACAAGAAGTGTGCTACAACACTTGCAAAGTGACTATGTCGAGGCAAACATCATCAACATATCGTTGACACACATACCTTATTGTTAGGAGAAGGCGTTCCTCTGCAGAAATTGCTTTTCTCATCCTGGTGTCCTGAAATGTGATCCCAGGGCGCACAATGTCAAGCAACGTATCAAAGGTAGCTATGCTCATGCGACAATATTGGAAAAACTTATCTCCATGCCTACGCAGTGACAAATATAGGCGGTGAAAATGCCCTTTAGTTATCCTTCTTGTTAAAAGTGGATGTACCCACATTCTTCTGCGCCTTCTGGGATCTGCTATTACAGGATATGGCTCCCCAAAACGTCTGGATATAACCCAATGGAACAGCACACGCTCAGTGGGAGTAAATCTGAGTGTGTCGCTCATGTTTGGATAAAGCAGCTAGAAAGCACTAAGCACAAGGAACAAAATGACACCAGTGCAAAGTTGGGAGGGTCACAGCTGTAGCAGAACACTTAAATATAGGTCTGCCTGATGATTTAAATGAGTATCAGGCCTCAAAACCGTTATTGCTCCTTTTTGGTAAGCTGCAACAAAAAAACGGTGGTCGGATGGAAATCGGATGTTACAAGGTACGGACACATGCGACTAAATCGCATCTTTGAAGGAAAATCGGATGCCAGAAGGATGTGTGATGTTTACATTTTGCTCCGATAATCGACCGACTAAAACGGTCCGATTTTTTGTAGTTGTGTGTGACTCCGGCCTTAGTGTGACACCTGTCTAATACATGTTTCCCTGGTTCCCGTCTTTCACAGTTGGGTCGTTTGTATCTATCAGCTGAAAAGGAACAAAACCAATGTGATTCTTATAAGGTGACAACACAAAACCCCCTAAATATAACATTTATAACGACCCCACAATCTGTGACTCTTCAGGGTAAATCGCTCTCTCACCATTGGATTAGGGCTGATACTATGAAGATAAAGGGACTAAACAGACTTTCTGTCACCTCCATAAAGGGGCACTTTTCAGTGTTTGTCAGAACTGTCCGAGGATTATTAGAGGTGATAGTTTCCCCCCAATTAGAAGGGACATCTGTGGATATTGGGGTCTTTACCTGCTACAGTCCTGGTGGGATTTACTAGGTAAAGTGCTGGAATCACTTTCTCCAAAGGGTTAAATGTCGTCTGTAACTTCAATGTCTTTCTATGAAGCTTCTTCTCTGAACTTTCTTCCTCTCTTTTCTGCCGTATTTCTATTACTCTGAGGAATCAGGAATGTATTAACTCCTATAGAAACTGCGGAGAAAGAATTGAGGCTGAAGTTGGTTTCTTATTCGTCAGTTTCTTATTCGGCAATTTTTTTTTTCTGTTTTTTTATAGATTTAACAACAAAAAATAATCATCTCAATAATAACATTCGATGCAGCTAGGAGCCCGGATGTGAATGCACTTAAAAACAAGTACAAAAATTATAAAACTGGCACAAACATGGGCATCAAAGTGGGCACCGAAGGGGGTTAATCAAAGGGTTAGATGACTTTGGGCCACTGATCTCACACTATGAGTACACAAATAGTGATGCCTCGCATCAAACCCAGGTCGCTCCTGCCTGGCCCAAATGGGTTCTGGGCATCAGAATTGGCATCAAAGTGGGCAAACAGACGATTTTCACTGATTTGAATAAGTAACTGATATTTTTAAACGCTGACAGTAGCATTTAACGTGCGCTTCCGGCAATCGCACCGGAAATCTGCCCATCGGTGACCCCTTTCACGTGATCGCGGGTCACCGATAGGTCGGCATGACAACCAGAGGTCTCCTGGAGACCTCTATGCTTGTCACTGCTGGATTGCTATGCGTGCCGCCCGGTGGTCGGTGCTGATAGCAAGTGAGTAATTCTGCAACATAACAGGTGACATGATCATCGCCTGTATGTAGCAGAGCCGATCGGGTTATGGCAGCTTCTAGTCTCCCATGGAGACTATTAACCCCTTCCCGAACTGTGACACAGCGTATGCGTCATGAAAGTCGGTGCCAATCCGACCTATGACGCATACCCTGTGTCATGAAAGGATCGCGCTCCTGCGGGTCGGCTGACCGGGGTCACTGAAAGGTCACCCGACCCACAGGCACAAGACCCTTTGTGCTTCACCACAGGGGTTTTGGCTTAACCCCCAAGTGGCTACGATTGCTCTGATTGGCTGTTAACCCCTTTATTCCATCAGACGTACTATTCCGTCCATGTGACCCTGGACCTAATTCCCATGGACGGATTAGTACGTCATGGGCGATCAGCTGCGCTCCCGGGGGAGCGCAGCTGATCGCGGCCGGGTGTCGGCTGTTTATCACAGCTGACACCCAGCACTATGTGTCAGGAGCAGTTACGGACCGCTCCCGGCACATTAACCCCTGGCACACCGCGATCAAACATGATGTGTCGCGCTGTTCCGAGGGTCCGTCCTCCCTCCAGGTCCCCGGATCCAAGATGGCGTCGGGGTCCTGCAGGGAGGCGGCTTCCTCAGTGCCTGCTGAGAGCAGGCACTGAGAAGCCTGCAGCGATGCCAGAGCGATCGCTGGTGTGACAGAGTGCTGTGCACACTGTCACACCAGCGATCTGCTAAAATACTGTGATGTCCTACCCTGGGACAAAGTAAAAAAAATAAAAATAAAAAGTGGTAAAAAAAATCATAAAAAAAAAAAAAAATATTCCCCAATAAATTCATTTTTTCCTGTAAATAAAAAAAACAAAACAATAAAAGTACACATATTTGGTATCGCTGCGTCCGTAACAACCCCCCCTATAAAACTGTCCCACTAGTTAACCCCTTTAGTGAATCCCTTAAAAAAAAAAAAAAGAAGCAAAAAATCAATGCTTTATCATCATACCGCCAAACAAAAAGTGGAATAACACGCGATCAAAAAGACCGATATAAATAAACATGGTACCACTGAAAACGTCATCTTGTCCCGCAAAAAACGAGCCGTCATACAGCATCATCAGTGAAAACATAAAAAAGTTATAGCTCGCAGAATAAAGCGATGCAAAAATAATATTTTTTTATATAAAATTGTTTTCATTCTATAAAAGCACCAAAACATAAAAAAAATGATATAAATGAGGTATCGCCGTAATCGTACTGACCCGAAGAATAAAACTGCTTTATCAATTTTACCACACGCGGAACGGTATAAACGCCTCCCCCAAAAGAAATTCATGAATTGCTGATTTTTGTTCATTCTAACCTCCAAAAAATCAAAATAAAAAGCGATCAAAAAATGTCACGTGCTCAAAAATGGTACCAATAAAAACGTCAACTCGTACCGTAAAAAATAAGACCTCACATGACTCTATGGACCAAAATATGCAAAAATTATAGCTCTCAAAATGTGGTGATGCAAAAAACTATTTTTTGCAATAAAAAGCGTCTTTTAGCGTGACAGCTGCCAATCATAAAAACCCGCTATAATTAGTAAATCAAACCCCCCTTTATCACCCCCTTAGTTAGGGAAAAATAATAAAATTAAAAAAATGTATTTATTTCCATTTTCCCGTTAGGGTTAGGGTTGCGGCTAAAATTAGGGTTAGGGTTGGCGCTAACGTTAGGATTAGGGTTAGGGTTGGGATTACGGTTAGGGGTGTGTTAGGGTTAGTTTTGTGGTTAGGGTTGGGACTAGGGTTAGGGGTGTGTTGGGGTTAGGGTTGGAGTTAGAATTGGGGGGTTTCTGCTGTTTAGGCACATCAGGGGCTCTCCAAATGTGACATGGCGTCTGTTCTCAATTCCAGCCAATTCTGCGTTGAAAAAGTCAAAAGTGCTCCTTCACTTCTGAGCTCTGCCATGCGCCCAAACAGTAGTTTACCCCGCATATGGGGTATCAGCGTACTCTGGACCACAAGAGTTATTGTGCAATTTGTCCTATTTCTCCTGTTACCTTTGGGAAAATAAAAAACTGGGGGCGACAAAATCATTTTTGTAAAAAAAAAAATGATTTTTTTTGTTTTTTACGGCTGTATGTTATAAAACTTCTGTGAAGCACTTGGGGCTTCATAGCGCTCACCACACTTCTAGATAAGTTCCTTGTGGTGTCTATTTTCCAAAATGGGGTCACTTGTGGGGGGTTTCCACTGTTTAGGCGCATCAGGGACTCTCTAAATGCGACATGACGCCCCCAGACCATTCGATCAAAGTCTGCAATCCAAAACATCACTACTTCCCTTCCGAGCACAGACGTGCACCCATACAGTCGTTTTCTCCCACATATTGGGTATCAGCGTACTCAGGACAAATTGGACAACAAATTTTGGGGTCCAATTTCTCCTGTTACCCTTGTGAAAATAAAATATTGGGGGCAAAAAAATCATTTTTGTAAAAAAAAAAAAAAGATTTTTTATTTTTAAGGCTGTACGTTATAAACTTCTGTGAAGTACTTTGGGGTTCAAAGTGCTCACCACACATCTAGATAAGTTCCTTGTGGGGTCTATTTTCCAAAATGGGGTCACTTGTGGGGGGTTTCCACTGTTTAGGCGCATCAGGGGCTCTCCAAATGCGACATGACGCCCCCAGACCATTCCATCAAAGTCTGCAATCCAAAACGTCACTACTTCCCTTCCGAGCCCCGACGTGCGCCCATACAGTAGTTTACTCCCACATACTGGGTATCAGCGTACTCAGGACAAATTGGACAACAAATTTTGGGGTCCAATTTCTCCTGTTACCCTTGTGAAAATAAAATATTGGGGGTGAAAAAATCATTTTTGTAAAAAAAAAAAGGATTTTTTATTTTTACGGCTGTACGTTATAAACTGGAAAGCACTTTGGGGTTCAAAGTTCTCACCACACATCTAGATAAGTTCCTTGAGGGGTCTAGTTTCCAAAATGGTGTCATTTGTGGGGGGTTTCCACTGTTTAGGCAGATCAGGAGCTCTCCAAAAACGACATGGCATCCAGCCAATTCTGCGTTGAAAAAGTCAAACGGCGCTCCTTTCCTTCCAAACTCTGTCATGCACCCAAACAGTGGTTTACTCCCACATATGGGGGATCAGCACACTCAGGACAAATTGCACAATAACTTTTGGAGTCTTGTTACCCTTGGGAAAATAAAAATTGGGGTGAAAAGATCAATTTTGTGGAAAAAATATGATTTTTTAATTTTACGGCTCTATGTTATGAACTTGTGTGAAGCACTTGGGGGTTCAAATTGCTCACCAAAGATCTAGATAAGTTCCTTAGTGGTCTAGTTTCCCAAATGGGGTCACTTGGGGGGGGGGTTTCCACTGTTTAGGCACATCAGGGGCTCTCCAAATGCAACATGGCGTCCAATCTCAATTCCAGCCAATTTTGGTTGGAAAAAGTCAAATGGTGCTCCTTCCATTCCGAGCTCTGCCATGCGCCCAAACAGTGGTTCCCCCCCACATATGGGGTATCAGCGTACTCAGGACAAATTGGACAACAAATTTTGTGGTCCAATTTCTCCTGTTACCTATGGGAAAATAAAAAATTAGTGACTAAAAGATAATTTTTGTGGGAAAAAAATAGGATTTTTATTTTCATGCCCGGGCATTATAAACTTGTGTGAAGCACTTGGGGGTTCAAAGTGCTCACCAAAGATCTAGATAAGTTCCTTAGGGGGTCTAGCTTCCAAAATGGGGTCACTTGTGGGGGGTTTCCCCTGTTTAGGCTCATCTGGGGCACTACAAACGGAACATGACCCCCATCAATGTTTGCATTCCAAAACGTTACTGCTTCCTTTCCAAGCCCTGCCGTGCGCCCAAACAGTTCCCCCCCCCACATATGGGGTATCAGTGTACTCAGGATAAATTGGACAACAACTTTTGGGGTCCAATTTCCTTGGGAAAAATCAAAAATTTGGGACTAAAAAATCATTTTTGTGGAAAATTGTTTTTTTTTTTTTTTCACACCCAGGCATTATAAACTTTTGTGAAACACTTTGGGGTTCAAAGTGCTCACAACAGATCTAGATAAGTTCCTTAGGGGGTCTAGTGTCACGCGGTCTTATGATATGTGTACGATGTCAGTAAACTATTCTTAAAAGAACAACACTCTATACAACATATAGATTAGCAACATCAGCATGTAAATATAGAATAGATTTACCTGACACGATATCCGTTGAACTCAGGGTTAATCTTGAGGACTTGATACACTGTCACAGGAAAGAGGAGGACCGGGGGTCTAACCTGACCCTAAACTGGGGTCCTAACTAATCCCTCACCTTGGAGGTACTGATAATGGTTCAGAGGTCCAAGTCTCCAGCCTAACCCTGTCTCCTATCAGTCCCTGAACCCTGTAATCAGTCCTAAGAAGGATTCTGATTACCACCAAAGGGATATGGGCTGATCTCTGCTAAATACACAGATTAGACATATAAGACAGACTGGAGAAAACACAGACTTGCATACACACTCAAACACAGAAGGAACATAAATGATCTGGGATATTAAACTCTAAGCAAGGTGAGCTTAAAACAACTAAGGAGCTCTTTAACTTAAGTCTATACAGATACAATCCTATCTGTGGTCTGCATGAAGAATTTCACTGGCAACTCCCAACACAGACAACCAGAGATTTAAAGGAAACCAATCAACAAATAATTAATTGCAGCCGGGAGAAAACTGCACCCAGTCCCAGAACTGAGCACAGACAGAATTAACTCCCTAACTGCCAAACACAAAGAAACAGCAACTCAGCTGTGAGAAGTCAGAATGTGCAACCGCGACGATCTTCGTGGCGATGCACACATGACATCTAGTTTCCAAAATGGTGTCACTTGTGGGGGGTTTCCACTGTTTAGGCGTATCAAGGGCTCTCCAAACACGACATGGCGTCCAATCTCAACTCCAGTCAATTTTAGTTTGAAAAAGTCAAACGGTGCTCCTTCCCTTACGAGCTCTGCCGTGTGCCCAAACAGTGGTTTTCCCCCACATATGGGGTATTGGCGTACTCAGGAGAAATAGCACAACAACTTTATCTGCCCATTTTCTCCTTTTACCCTTGTGAAAATAAAAAAAAGTTTGTAAAAGATCATTTTTGTGGCTAAAAAGTTAAATATTAATTTTTTCCTTCCACGTTGCTTCAGCTCCTGTGAAGCACCTGAAGGGTTACTAAACTTCTTGAATGTGGTTTTGAGTGCCTTGAGGGGTGCAGTTTTTAGAATTGTGTCACTTTTGGGTATTTTCTGCTATATAGACCCGTCAAAGTGACTTCAAATGTGAGGTGGTCCCTAAAAAAATGGATTTGTAAATTTTGTTGTAAAAATGAGAAATCACTGGTCAACTTTTAACCCTTATAAATTCCTAACAAAAAAAAATTTTGGTTCCAAAATTGTGCTGATGTAAAGTAGACATGTGGGAAATGTTATTTCTTAACTATTTTGTGTGACATGTTTCTCTGTTTTAAGGGAAAAAAAATTCAAAGTTTGAAAATTGCAAAATTTTCGCCATATTTGCATTTTTTTCAAAAATAAACGCAAGGTATATCGAAGAAATTTTACCACTAACGTGAAGTATAATATGTCACGAGAAAACAATCTCAGAATCGCGAAGATCCGTTGAAGCGTTCCAGAGTTATAACCTCATAAAGAGACAATGGTCAGAATTGTAAAAATTGGCCCGGTCATTAACGTGCAAACCACCCTTGGGGGTGAAGGGGTTAAAAGTGAAACAGCCAATCAGAGCTATCTGTAATATTTCACCAATGAAATTTGGTGAAATATTACAATCCAGCCATGGCCGATGCTGCAATAGCATCTGCCATAGCTGGAGACCGAGAACCGACCCCCCCCACACCGAGTCACGGTGGCGATTGGCCGCTGCCACCGATAAATGGCAGCGAACGGTCACCGTCGTCACTTACTGCTCACTGTTATGTTTTGGTAGCTGAGGAGAATAAGCAAAAACGGCAATACACCAGAGAAGCTGGAACCTATTGGATTGCAGTAACCTGAACTAACCACACAACTAGAGGTAGCCGTGGAGCGTTCCTACGTTGATCCTAGACGCCTCGTCACAGCCTGAGAGATAACTACACCTAAAGGCAGAAAGAGGAAAGCTATCTGCCCCGGAGCAGATCCTCAAAGAATATAGGAAGCCCCCAAACATGTAATGGCGGTTAGACAAGAAGAAGCACGGACACAGACAGAAAATAGAATGAGCAAACGCTGGGGCCCAATCTGTCTAGACAGAAAAGTAAAGGAAAGGATACCCACCGCAATCCAAAAAAAACCCTACAAAATACCAACTCTACTGATTGCAAAAACACCTGAGATCACACGATCTCTACCACCTAAATCAGTTCTATGGTGTAACAAAACTAAGCCGCAGCCACTGAAAAAGCAAATGAACAAACAATAGTGGCTCCAGATAAACTGAGAGGAGCACAAGCCCCCAAAGGGAACCTGGCTGACCTCCAGAGAAGTGCAGGGAACAATGCAAAAAGCAAGCACAAAAATAAAAGCAGAAAATATCTTATCTGATAGCAGAAGATGCAGGCAAGACTCAGCAAACTTACAAATGAACCAGGAACCACAATTGAGACAAGAACAATTGATCACCGGCAACCATCATGGGAGGGAACCTCCCTTATATCAGACCAGTCCGTGATTGCCATTCCTCGCTGAAAGGTTCAGTACTGTCTGTACAGACCAGAGGGAGCCTCTGCTCAGAAACCATCTCTAGCACATTCATAACAGTACCCCCCCTTGAGGAGGGGTCACCGAACCCTCACTTGTGCAACCAGGCCGATCAGGATGAGCTAGGTGATAGGCACGGATCAGTCTCCTAGCATGGATATCCGAAGCAAACACCCAAGAATTGTCCTCCTGACCATAACCTCTCCACTTAACCAAATATTGGAGTTTCTGTCTAGAAAAACGAGAATCCAATATTTCCTCAACCACATACTCCAGATTGCCCTCAACCAAAACAGGGTCAGGAGGCGCAGCCATAGGAACCACTGGCTCGACAAACCTCTTCAATAAGGACTTGTGGAACACGTTATGGGTCTTAAATGTCCCTGGAAGAAGCAAATGGAAGGAAACAGGATTAAGAATCTCCATGATCTTATAAGGTCCAATGAACCTAGGCTTAAACTTCGGAGATGCAACCCTCATAGGGATATTTCTTGAGGACAACCAAACCAAGTCCCCCACTTTAAACCGAGGACCATCAGTCCTATGCCGGTTGGCAAACCGTTGGGCCTTCTCCTGAGAGAGAGACAACCTCTCCACTACCTGGTCCCAAAGCTGCTGCATTCGCTCCACAACAGAGTCAACACCCGGACAGACAGAAGCCTCCGCCTGTCCCGAAGAAAATCGAGGGTGAAACCCAAAATTGCAGAAAAATGGAGACATCAAGGTGGCAGAGCTAGCCCTATTATTAAGAGCAAACTCAGCCAAAGGCAAAAAAGAGACCCAGTCATCTTGATCAGCAGACACAAAACATCTCAAATAAGTCTCCAAGGTCTGGTTTGTTCTCTCGGTTTGTCCATTGGTCTGAGGATGAAAAGCAGAGGAGAAAGATAATTGAACACCAAGTTTAGAACAAAATGTCCTCCAAAATCTGGAAACAAACTTGACTCCTCTGTCAGACACAATGTTCTCCGGAATGCCATGTAACCGAACCACGTGCTGAAGGAACAAAGGCACCAATTCGGAGGAGGAAGGTAACTTAGGTAATGGCACAAAATGTATCATCTTGGAAAACCTATCACAGATTACCCAGATAACGGTCATTCTCTGAGAAACAGGGAGGTCGGAAATAAAATCCATAGAGATATGGGTCCATGGCTTCTTGGGCACAGGTAATGGCATTAACAAACCACTAGAGCGAGAGCAAGGCTTGGAGCGAGAGCAAGTCCCACAGGACTGCACAAATTCCCTGACGTCACGAGACAAAGTAGGCCACCAAAAGGACCGAGTCACCAAGTCTCTGGTACCAAAAATCCCTGGATGACCAGCCAACGCGGAACAATGAATCTCAGACGTCACACTCTTCTTCCACTGGTCTGGGACAATTTCCCAATAGGGCAGCGCTCAGGTTTTTCCTCCTGACACCCTTCCAAGGCCAGTCTCAAATTGGGTGAGATGGCGGAAAGAACTACACCCTCTTTCAAAATAACAGTAGGATCAGATAACTCAGGAGAGTCCGCAAAGAAACTCCTCGAGAGGGCATCCGCCTTAACATTCTTAGTGCCAGGAAGAACAGAAACCACAAAATTAAAACGTGTGAAAAACAAAGCCCACCTGGCCTGTCTAGGATTAAGTCGCTTGGCTGATTCAAGATAAACCAGATTCTTATGGTCCGTGAGGACCACCACCTGATGTTTGGCTCCTTCCAGCCAATGTCTCCACTCTTCAAAGGCCCACTTCATGGCCAATAACTCCCCATTACCCACGTCATAATTACGTTCAGCTGGAGAAAATTTTCGAGAGAAAAAGGCACAAGGGTTACTCTTAGAGGTCTCTGGATCTCTTTGGGACAAAACGGCACCTGCCCCAATTTCAGAGGCATCAACCTCCACCTGAAACGGTAGAGAAACATCAGGCTGCCGTAGAACATGAGCAGAAGTGAATCTCTGCTTAAGTTCCTGAAACGCAGAGACTGCCTCAGGAGGCCAATTCACCACATCAGAACCCTTTTTGGTCAAATCAGTCAATGGTTTAACAATACCGGAGAAATTACCAATAAATTTACGATAAAAATTGGCAAAACCCAAAAATCTCTGAAGAGCCTTTAATGAAGTAGGTTGGACCCAATCACAGATGGCTTGAACCTTGACCGGGTCCATTTCAATAACAGACGGAGACAAAATAAATCCCAGAAATGAGACCTTCTGTACGCCAAAAAGACACTTTGATCCCTTCACATACAGTGCATTCTCTCTCAAAATCTGGAACACAGTCCGAACATGTTTCATATGAGAGTCCCAGTCATTGGAAAAAATCAAGATATCATCCAAATAAACAATCAGAAATTTATCCACAAAATCCCTGAAAATATCATTCATGAAGGATTGGAAGACGGAAGGAGCATTAGTGAGCCCAAAGGGCATCACTAGGTGCTCAAAATGCCCCTCTGGGGTATTAAACGCCGTCTTCCATTCATCCCCGTGCTTAATGCGAATAAGGTTATACGCCCCCCTGAGGTCAAGCTTGGTAAACCAACTAGCACTTTTCACCCTGGAAAACAGGTCAGAAATCAAGGGTAACGGATATTGATACTTCACAGTGATCTTATTCAAGAGACGATAATCAATACACGGCCTCAATGAACCATCCTTTTTGGCCACAAAGAAAAAATCGGCACCCAAAGGTGAAGAGGATGGTTTGATATGACCCTTCTCCAATGACTCCTTGATATAAGATCACATAGCATCGTGTTCAGGTACAGACAAGTTAAAAAGGCGACCTTTAGGAAATTTACCACCATGCACTAATTCAATAGCGCAATCGTAGCTCCTGTGAGGGGGCAAAGATGCAGATTTACTTTCACTAAATACATCCGAAAAATCAGTCAAAAAGTCAGGAACATCCTGAGACTTGGGAGAGGCAGAAAAAACAGGCGTGACGGCATTAACACATTGGCAGCCCCAACTGGTCACAGACACAGATTTCCAATCCAAAACAGGATTATGAGACTGTAACCAAGGGAAACCTAGTACAATAATGTCATGCAGATTATACAGCACCAGAAATTTGCAACTCTCCTGATGATCTGGTTCAACTCTCATTATCACCTGAGTAGAAAACTGGGGTTTATTCTCCGCCAAAGGGGTAGAATCAATGCCCAGTAGGGGAATAGACTTCCGCAGGGGTATCATGGGAAACCCACAACGTTTGGCAAAGTTAAAATCCATCAGGTTAATAGCTGCTCCTGAATCAACAAAAGCCTGAGCAGAAAATGTGGACAGGGAGCAAATCAGGGTAACAGTCAACAGAAATTTAGTCTGATCACTACCCAAGACAACTGAGCGTGCAAAACGTCTTCCCCGCTTAGGGCAGACTGAAATAGCATGAGAGGCGTCACCACAGTAGAAACATAACCCATTGCGCTTTCGAAATTCATGACGCTGAGCCCCAGAAGTCACTCTATCAAACTTCATGGGCTCAGAAGCTGGCTCACAAGGCAACACTATCTCACGCATACCTCTGCGCTCACGCAAACGTCTGTCAATTTGAATAGCCAATGACATAGAATCATTGAGACCAGAGGGAGCAGGGAATCCCACCATAACATCCTTTACATTCTCTGACAGCCCCTTCTGAAAAAGGGCTGCCAAAGCATCATCATTCCATTTGGTCAGGACTGCCTACTTTCGGAATTTCTGACAGTACAACTCAGCGTCTTCAAGACCCTGATTTAATGCCAACAAGGTTTTTTCAGCTTGATCAGTGACATTAGGTTCATCGTACAATAACCCCAGAGCCAGAAAAAATGCATCAATATCATTCAAAACAGGATCCCCAGGTGTCAGGGAAAAAGCCCAATCCTGAGGATCGCCACGCAGGAGAGAGATGACAATTTGAACTTGCTGTGCTGTGTTACCTGAAGACTTAGGCTTTAAGGCAAAAAACAACTTACAGTTATTTTTGAAATTCAGAAATTTAGCCCGATCCCCCAAAAACAAATCTGGTATGGGAATCCTAGGTTCCACAACCGGCAACTCAGAAAGATAGGTAGCAATACTCCGAACCTCAGTGGCAAGCTGATCCACATGGCCAGACAACTGTGCAAACTCCATTGAGAGAAAAAAATCCTCCTCAGCACACAGAGAAAAAGAGGGAAAAAATGCGACAGAAAAAAAAAAATCTCTGACAACTTTTTTCTTTCCACACTTTTTTTTCCCTTCTGTGAGCACAGGAACAACAGCAGGGCAGCCGAACACCTGAGATGTTGGTAACTGATGGGTTGCAGATTCCTAAACTAACGACACAACTAGAGGTAGCCGTGGAGCATTCCTACGTTGATCCTAGACGCCTCGTCACGGCCTGAGAGATAACTACACCTAAAGGCAGAAAGATGAAAGCTATCTGCCCCGGAGCAGATCCCAAAGAAAATAGGAAGCCCCCAAACATATAAGCAGAATCATATAGCAGCGGCTGTGTATCAGTGCACTCCATGTCATATTCATCTTGGACTGGGGAATTCAGGATTTGACTTGATAACCCAGGCATGGTATGTGAAAAGAGCTCCATGGAGTAATCTGAAGTGTGGCCTGCCGCATCCTTCACTTTTGGTGGGGGTGAAGGACACAAGGAAATATGTTGTTCCTGACCAGCAGCCTGCACTGACGACTCCGTGCTTGCATTTTTTTTTGAAACTTCAGAAGAGGTTTCGGCAATGTAAGACAAAACCTGTTCCTGATGCTCCGGCTTTAAAAGCGGTTTACCTACTCCCAGAAAAGGGAGCTTTCCAGTCCTTCTGGAGCCAGACAATGACGCAGGCTCAACACCTCCTGCCTTAGGTGCTATTGTGCTTTTGGCACTACCAGCAGATGCACCACCATCAGTACCAGCTGGCCCCCCACATCCGCGGCCTCTTCCACCATACTTCCTCATGTTTGGGAAAATGTACCAAAAATACCAGCAGATAAATGGTGCTGTATGAGGAGCGTACAGCTGTATACGGTGTAGGTCAAAATGTCAATCTCCGTATATATTTCCGAAGTCACACACAGACGCTCACTCAGTATGGATTTGACCGTAATACAAAAAGCAGAAAAACGGTACTGTATCAGAAGCGTACAGCTGTAAACGGTGTAGGGGGGAAATTTAAATCTCCGTATACACTATGTTCCAAATTATTATGCAAATTGGTTTAAAGTGTGATAGAACTTTTTCTTAACTGAAACCCATTGATGGTATTGTGTCTCAGGGTTCTTTGGATCACTGAAATCAATCTCAGGTACCTGTGATCATTAGTTTGCCATTTGAGCCCAATAAAAGGAAAACTCGATGTTCTACACTATTAAGCTTGCCAGAGTTTTCAAGTAACACGGGAAAGAAAAAGGATCTCTCTGCTGCCGAAAAGCATCAAATAGTGCTATGCCTTGGTCAAGGGATGAAAACATTAGATATTTCCCGAAAACTTAAGGGTGATCATCGTACTGTTAAGAGATTGTGGCTGTTTCTGAGCACAGACGTGTTCGTGCTGATAAAGGCAGAATGAGGAAGGTTTCTGCCAGGCAAGTTCATCGGATTAAGAGAGCGGCTGCTAAAAAGCTATTACAGACCAGCAAACAGATATTTGAAGCTGCTGGTGCCTCTGGAGTCCCTCGAACCTCAAGGTGTAGGATCCTTCAAAGGTTTGCTGTGGTGCGTAAACCTACTATTCGGCCACCCCTAAACAGTGCTCACAAGCAGAAACGGTTGCAGTGGGCCCAGACATACATGAAAACTAATTTTCCAACAGTCTTGTTTACTGATGAGTGTCGAGCAACTCTAGATGGTCCAGATGGATGGTTGGTGGATGGCCACCATGTCCCAACAAGGTTGCGACGTCCGCAAGGAGGTGCAGGAGTCACGCTTTGGGCCGGAATCATGGGGAAACGGCTGGTAGGGCCCTTTAAGGTTCCTGAAGGTGTGAAAATGACTTCTGCAAAATATATAGAGTTTCTGACTGACAACTTACTTCCATGGTATAAAAAGCGTGACTTCAGGAGCAAAATCATCTTCATGCATGACAATGCACCAACTCATGCTGCAAAGAATACCTCTGAGTCATTGGCTGCTATGGGCATAAAAGGAGATAAACTCATGGGGTGGCCAACATCTTCCCTTGACCTCAACCCTATAGAGAACCTTTGGAGTATCATCAAGCATAAGATCTATGAGGGTGGGAGGCAGTTCACATCAAAACAGCAGCTCTGGGAGGCTATTCTGACTTCATGCAAAGAAATACAAGCAGAAGCTCTCCAAAAACTCACAAGTTCAATGGATGCAAGAATAGTGAAGGTGATATCAAAGAAGGGTTCCTATGTTAACATGTAACTTGGCCTGTTAGGATGTTTTGGAGTTAAATAGCTTTTTTTGTTCAGTGAATGTGACCTCCTAATGCTGCAAATTACCCAAAGAGCATTTTCAGTTCTTTAAAACATATCAAATGTTTAGAAATTCTACTGTGCCTAATAATTTGGAACAGTGCATTTTGAGTTTTTATTCATTTTGGAGATTATACTGTTATCATTGGGAGGTTTCTTCAATAAAATTCGATGTATACTCTAACGGGTGATGACTCTTATTAGATGACTGTCATTTGCACCAACCACTTAGGAAAATCAGAGAAAAATAACATTTGCATAATAATTTGGAACATAGTGTATATTTCCGGAGTCACACACAGATAGTCAGCATGTATTTGTCCATGATACCAGCCGGTACACGGTAGTGTGTGAGGAGCGTACAGCTCTATACGGTGTGGGAAAAAATGAACACTCAGTAACAGAAAAAAAAGAATAAAAGTATTAGTGCTGTGTAAAAAGCAGTCTGCACAGCAGTGTACCCACAGCAATATAGCTATCAGACAGCCTAATAACCAGTGCTGCTGCACACAAGAAAATCCTCCCGTCACTGCACACTAACTGTACAGCACAATTGCTATCAGCACAAGCACATAAGAACTTCTCTTTCCAGCCCTAACTCTCTCCCTACTGATAAACAGCGTCAGCAACCTCTCCCTACTGTTAAGATCGGCAGAAGTAAAATGGAGGTCGGCGTTTAGGGCTTTTATAGACACTATGACGCCCCCAAAAGCAAGCCAATCACTGCAATGCCCTTCTCTAAGATGGTGGTGGATGCTGCACATGTCATCTCTTTGCCCACAGTGTATATCCTTGCTCATTGGCTGAAAAAATCCGCCTGAAAGCATTCTGGGAAAACCGACTTTGGCGCTCGTTTTGCTGAACGCATGGCCGACTGAACGCTATGGTCGGGTTTCGGTCAACGAAACCTGACTTTGGCAAAAGTTGGCGACTTATGAATCTGACCGACCTGTTTCGCACAACTCTATTTACTACCAATTTCCTAACTAAAGATTCTATAATTGGAATTAAAATGTAACTTATTTATAAACCTAATATAATCATGTGCAATAGGATTAAAAACACAACGCTGTATGAGTCGCTATATACCATATGACTTACAGTCCTCAGCTCAAGGAGCTGAACTGATATTGCTTTTAAAGAGTCAATAATTTTATGTTCATTGGACGACGTCTCCTCCTGATTTGACAATATTTCAACTGTATCTATAGGTATAGTCGGTTCAGTAGGACCCACCATAGGAAATGGGACTAGTCATTTATTAGTAATGGCTCATCTTATTGGCTGATATTGTTCTATTGAGATTCATTATCTTATTAGGGCTGCCGCCAAACCCCTAAATGTATCTGTTATTAATTGCTTCAATCTGATGTTATAAGATGTGGCGCTATCTTCTTGCCCCACTAACCTGTGCCTAGGTCCTTACACACGAGCCCTCAGGACTAATTAGTAATTAATTCTAATGTTCCTCTTCATTATGTGGCTATAAACTACCACTTGTTATGTTTCATTACCAAAACAACAATTACTATTAAAACATATGACCAGCTGCAGCTCCAACATGATTCACCATTGCTGGCTTCTTCAGGTGAATGAGGCTACAGTGGCCACTGTGCAGAACCTTCAAACTTATATAAGGTAGGTTGTGATTTCATAGGGGTTATCCACTGAATGGCTGTTACGGCGACCTCCTATCATACTTACCTCACCACTCCAGCGTCGCGGTCTCTCTCGCGTCAGGGCTCGCGCTGGCTGACTGGTCCGCAGCCTGCGGCGTCTCTGCGCTCTGTGCGCATGCACCATAGGCCGCGCGTCATCCCCTCTCCTTAAGCTCCGGCGGTGCCCTGACCCGGAAGCACCGCCGGACCAATAGGAGCGTGGGGATGGGTATTTCAGGCCGTCCTCCTTTAATGGAAGCGCCTGATCTTAGCATAGCACTAGCATTAGGCTTGCTCTTAAGGATCTCCATGTGTCTAACTTGCCTTCCAGCTCTGTGTCTCAGCCGTGCCCGCTTCCCCTGTGTTCAAGCCGTGTCCGCAAATCCTGTGTTTCACCCGTGCCCGCCTGTCCTGTTTCCAGCCGTGCCCGCCTGTCCTGTGTCTCGCCGTGCCCAACTGTCCTGTGTTTCCAGCCATGCCCGCCTGTCCTGTGTCTCAGCCGTGCCCACCTGTCCTGTGTCTCGCCGTGCCCACCTGTCCTGTGTTTCACCCTTTACTCCTGAGCCCCGCTCCGGGTGCCCTCTGTTCCAGTTTAGTCCTGCCGCACTTGGTTTCCTGAGACCATGTCTCTCCTTGGTTCTGCCTCTGGTACCCTGCCCGCTCTCGGTCCCCGTGCTCTCTCTCTGACCAGTAGGGGGGTGTCCGCTTCCCTAAAGAGCCGCCCCTCCTGGTACCGGCTATCGTGGTACCCAAACCCCAATGCCTGCCCCTAACGATCCCTGTATAGGGGTCGGTTCCACCTGGTCTGCTCGCCCGGGGCCCTCAGTGCCACGATCCAGAGGGTCCACTCTTGGAAGCTTGCGTCGTCTAACCGCAACAGTAAGATCAGGCCATGGATCCCACCGGTACCTCTGCAGCCACCCAAAAAGAGTTGCTCTTTTTATGGGAGAACCAGGGACGCATAATGTGTGTTATGAAGTCCATGGATTCTCGCTTGTCAGCCTTACAGGCCACTGATCTGGGAAATGCTACTCAGCTAGCTGGTCTTCAACATGAGCTTGGTCAACAGCGCGATACCCAGGCCCATATTTTAACTTATATGGCCTCCGTCAATGACCGTTTGGTTGCCTTGCAGTCTGCCGCGGTGGCACAGACCTCATCTCATGTCTCCTCTTCCCTTCCTTCTCCGCGCCTTGCTAAGCCTCCTCAATTTAGTGGCGACCCCAAGCTTTGCAGAGGGTTCCTAAATCAATGTAGTCTCCACTTTGAATTATTACCCCAGCAATATCCCTCTGACCGGGCCAAAGTGGCCTTTATTATGTCTCATCAGGAGGGAGAGGCCCTGTCCTGGGTGAATCCTCTCTGGGAACGGGATGATCCCATTGTCTCTAGCCTACCGGTTTTTCTGCATACTTTTTGTAGGGTCTTCGATGAGCCTTGTCGTTTAGCCTCTCTTACTGAGTCCCTTTTAACCTTCAGCAGGGTGCTCTCACGGTCGGTCAATACGCCATCTGCTTCCGTACCCTTTCCTCAGAGTTGGGCTGGAATAATGCGGCACTAGTAGGGGCTTTTTGGCGGGGCTTGTCGGGCAGGATTAAGGACGAGCTTGCCGGTCGCGATACCTCGTCCACTCTGGAGGATCTTATCTCCCTGGCCATCCGTATTGATCTACGTTTCCAGGAGCACTCCCGGGAGCAGCCAGAGAGAGGAGACCCATTAGATCGGTCTATTGTACCAACCGAACCTCTAGTTCGCGTACAGTCGGTGTCCCGTCTGTTCCTCCTGCTGAACCCATGCAGGTAGATCGTCTCAAGCTGGCTGAGCAACGTTGACGTGAGAGACCGGCACAGGGACTATGCTTCTACTGCGGAGGGACTTCGCATTTTCTTCGTTCCTGCCCAGAGAGACCGGGAAACTCTTCTACCTAGGTCAGGTAAGAGAGGCCTCCCTAGGTGTTGGTAATTCCTCTTTACCCCTCACTATGTCTGTTCATCTGGTTTCGGGTCAGAGGCGTGGTTCCGAGGTGGCCTACGTGGATACGGGGTCGGCAGGTAACTTCATCCGGCGCGAAGAGGTAGACAAGTATCAAATTCCGGTGATAACCCTGGAGACACATCGTCTGATTGCCTCGGTGGATGGCAGACCCTTACAGGAGACCAAAAAACAACCAGATTTGGCCGACAGCACAACAGTCCGAGGATGCACGTTCCAGTCCACCGGACCCAGGGGGACAACAATATACAGAGTAATTGAAGAAGAACAGCATACCAATCCGGGTGGAGATCAAGTCATATCTTTATTTTCTTGTTGCCAAAAATGCGACGTTTCGACCTCCATAGGTCTTTTTCAAGCTTGAAAAAAAAATTTTTGGCAACAAGAAAATAAAGATATGACTTGATCTTCATCCGGATTGGTATGCTGTTCTTCTTCAATTACTCCTTACAGGAGACCATCACTTTGGTCACTGAGGAGGTGGAGCTGCAGGTTGGTGCCTTACATCATGAAAGGATGGCCTTTTATGTACTATCTAACTTGTCCCATGCCTTGCTCCTAGGACTTCCTTGGTTACGGACACACCAGCCAGTCCTCGACTGGTCGTCGGGCGAGGTCTTCCGTTGGGGGCATTTATGTCATGTCCGGTGCCTGAATCCGATTCGTCCGTCTGCCGCCTCTCGACCACCTCCCGATCTCTCGGGGCTCCCTTCTGCCTACTGGCCTTACGCTGATGTCTTTGATAATTTGATAAAAAGGAAGCGGAAAGCCTTCCCCCGCACCGGCCTTTTGACTGTCCGATTGAACTAATCCCGGGACTTCTCCCAGGGGTAGAATCTATCCGTTGTCCCCTGCAGAGACTTTTGCCATGTCCAAGTACATCTGGGAGAATCTTGCCAAGGGATTTATTCGGAAGTCTACCTCCCCCGCAGGGGCCGTTTTTTTCTTCGTCAAGAAGGATGGATCTCTGTGGCCGTGCATTGATTACAGAGGCCTGAATGAAATCACCATCAAGAATAGTTACCCTCTTCCGATCATTCCGGAGCTATTTGACCGCCTCAGATGGGCTCGAATCTTCTCCAAATTAGACCTTAGAGGAGCCTATAACCTGATCCGTGTTCGTGCTAGCGACGAATGGAAGACTGCTTTTAACACTCGAGACGGACACTACGAATACCTAGTTATGCCCTTTGGTCTTTGCAGTACTCCAGCGGTGTTTCAGGAATTTGTGAATGAGATCTTCAGGGATCTTCTATATTCTTGTGTCGTCGTGTACTTGGATGACATCCTTGTATTTTCTTCGGACCTCTCATCCCACAGGAGAAGTGTTCGCTTGGTTCTACAGCATCTTCGAGAGAATCGCTTGTACGCTAAAATCGATAAGTGTCTCTTTGAACAGACTTTGTTACCATTTCTGGGATACCTTATCTCTGACACTGGATTGAGAATGGATCCCGAGAAGCTGTCCGCTATTCTCAAGTGGCCTCGTCCCGTGGGAGTAGGATCTATACAGCGGTTCCTCGGATTTGCCAATTACTACAGGCAGTTTATTCCTCATTTCTCCTCAGTAACCAAGCCAATTTCCGCCCTTACTCGTAAAGGGACAAATCCCAATTCCTGGACTACGGAGGCCGAGGAGGCCTTTCAGACTTTAAAACGTGCCTTTTCCACAGCCCCGGTATTATACCCTCCTGTAGCCAGCAGACCCTTCGTGCTTGAAGTAGACGCCTCCTCCGTCGGAGCCGGGCAGTACTTTCCCAGAGGTCCGTCTCAGGTTGTTTGCTTCCCTGTGGGTTCTTCTCCATAGCCTTTTCTCCATCAGAGTGTAACTATTCGATCGGGGATCGGGAGCTTTTGGCCATCAAGCTAGCCCTGGAGGAGTGGCGTCATCTACTAGAGGGGGCTGCCCATCCCTTTGTAATTTTCTCGGACCACAAGAACTTGGCCTACCTCCAGTCCGCCCAGAGACTCAATCCTCGACAGGCCAGGTGGTCCTTGTTTTTTGCACGCTTTGGTTTTGAGCTCGACTTTTGGCTCGGCAACAAGAACACTAAAGCTAATGCGTTATCCAGGGTCTTTCAGCGGCTGAGACACCGGAGGAGCCTGCACACATCATTGAACCTGCTAAAGTCATCACTGTGGCTCCTGTGAATCTTCTTTCTCCACCCCAGTCAAGACTCTCGTATCTGAGGATGCCAGAGGAAGGGTCCTACGCTGGACCCATTCTTCTAAACTTGCTGGTCATGCCGGGACAAAGAAGGCGTTGGCTCTCATTTCCCGCCACTACTTGTGGTCTACTCTTCGTCAAGACGTGATCGACTTTGTTGCCTCCTGTCCGTCCTGTGCAAAAAACAAAGTACCACGACAGCTCCCGTCTGGCCTGCTACTTCCGTTGCCAGTTCCTTCGGTTCCATGGGAACACATCGCTATGGATTTCATCACCAACCTGCCTTGCTCTTCCGGTTGTACTGTGATCCTGGTGATTGTGGACCGCTTCTCCAAAATGGCACATTTTGTCCCTCTGCCCGAACTGCCTTCAGCTCCCGAGTTAGTCAAAGTCTTCATCCATCAGATCTTCAGACTCCATGGGCTATCTCAACGTATAGTGTCTGACCGAGGAGTTCAGTTCACCTCCCGTTTTTGGCGGGCACTTTGCAAACTCATGGACGTATCACTAGATTTCTCCTCCACTTACCATCCACAGTCCAACGGGCAGGCAGAGCGAACTAACCAAGATTTGATGGCCTACCTACGACATTTTACCAATGCCCATCAAGACGACTGGGTTGACCTTCCCTGGGCTGAGTTCTACTACAATAATCATGCCAGTGAGTCCTCAATCAAATCTCCGTTCCTTGTGTTTGGCCGACATCCGGGTGTTCCTCTTCCTGTGACTCCCGCCTCGGAAGTACCTGCAGCCAACTCTTTGTCCATGGAGTTTTCCAAGATTTCGGCCGAAACCAACAATGCACTCAAGAGAGCCGGTGATTGAATGAAGAATTTCGCTGACAAAAAGAGACTGGATTCCCAGCCGTATCGCATGGGAGAAAAGGTCTGGCTCTCATCCAAATATATTAGGATGAAGGTGCCCTCTTATAAGTTGTGTCCTCGGTACATTTGGTCCTTTTGAAGTTTTTGGTTGTATCAACACTGTCGCCTACAAGTTGAAGTTGCCTGCTTCGCTCCGAGTAACGAACACCTTCCATGTCTCCCTCCTGAAGCCAGTGGTACTAAACCGTTTCCACTCCGCACTCGACTCTGTCTCTCAACAGGTTGGCACCGACAACATCTTTGAGGTGAGGGATATTCTGGTCATGAAAAAGGTCAAGGGGAAAACCTTTTTTCTTATTTATTGGAAAGGGTTTGGGCCTGAGGAGAGATCTTGGGAACTCCGGGAGAATATCAACGCACCCGCATTCTTAAGAGATTTTTTGCCAGTCTCGGGTAGAGGCGGCTTAAGAGAGGGGGTACTGTTACGGCGGCCTCCTATCATACTTACCTCACTGCTCCAGTGTCGCGGTCTCCCTTGGGTCGGGGCTCACGCCGGCTGACTGGTCCGCGACCTGCGGCGTTTCTGCGCTGTGCATGCGCCCCTCTCCTTAAGCTCCGACGGTGCCCTGACCCGGAAGCACCGCTGGACCAATAGGAGCGTGGGGACGGGTATTTCAGGCCGTCCTCCTTTAATGGAGGCGTCTGATCTTAGCATAGCACTAGCGTTGCGCTAGCATTAGGTTTGCTCTTAAGGATCTCCTTGTGTCTTCCTTGCCTTCCAGCTCTGTGTCTCAGCCGTGCCCGCTTCCCGTGTTCCAGCCGTGCCCCCCTGTCCTGTTTCCAGCCGTGCCTACCTGTCCTGTGTCTTGCCGTGCCCACCTGTCCTGTGTTTCCAGCCGTGCCCGCCTGTCCTGTCTCAGCCATGCCTGCTTCCCCAGTGTTCCAGCCGTGCCCGCCAGTCCTGTGTTCCAGCCGTACCCGCCTATCCTGTGTCTCGCCGTTCCACCTGTCCTGTGTTTCCAGCTGTGCCTGCCTGTCCTGCGTCTCAGCCGTGCCCGCTTCCCGTGTTCCAGCTGTGCCCGCCAGTCCTGTGTTCCAGCTGTGCCTGCCTGTCCTTCCAGCCATGACCGCCTGTCCTGTGTCTCACTGTGCCCACCTGTCCTGTGTTTCCAGCCGTGCCCACCTGTCCTGTGTCTCAGCCGTGCCCGCTTCCCGTGTTCCAGCCATGCCCGCCAGTCCTGTGTTCCAGCTGTGCCCGCCTGTCTGGTGTCTCAGCCTTTCCTCCTGAGCCCCGCTCCGGGTGCCCTCTGTTCCAGTTCGGTCCTACCGCACTTGGTTTCCTCAGACCAACTGTCTCTCCTTGGTTCTGCCTCCGGTACCCTTCCCGCTCTCGGTCCCCGTGCTCTCTCTCTGACCAGTAGGGGGCCGTCCGCTTCCCTAAAGAGCCGCCCCTCTTGGTACCGGCTATCGTGGTACCCGAACCCCAGGGCCTGCCCCTAACGATCCCTGTATAGGGGTCGGTTCCACCTGGTCCGCTCGCCCAGGGCCCTCGGTGCCACGATCCAGAGGGTCCACTGTTGGAGGCTTGCGTCGTCTAGCCGCAACCGCAACAAGGGCTTTGTTGTAATACCCAATCAAAAAGAGATTTTCAATTGTATAAGGGTAATGAGGACCTTAGGATTAAGTCATCCACTGTTTGCGGTTTATGTCACAATAGTGAATGAATAGAGGACCTTATGGTCACATGAGTGTCGGCTACACCCACCCGATGGTGAAGGTCCTGCAGTTATAAATGTCCGGTATAGTTAAATTAGAGGGTCTGCTGGTCACAAAACCGATAGTGGCGAATGTAGGTAAAATTCTTGGGTAGAATACAGGACCTTTGGTCACATGTGCATTCCCAACAACAGCCAACTGGTCAAAGGTCCTGCAGTGCATGTGTCCTATGAAGTTACATGTAAGGACCTGTTTGTGATGTGATCGCTGGGGGCGTATGTGCGCTCAGTCCAAAAGATCCTATCAATGTAAGAAAAGGTCCTATGGAGCGCGAAGTATTAATATGTATCGAGACCTGAATAACATTCATATCCAATGCTCTGCATTCCTACTCTTAGGACCTGTGCTGTGACGTCAATAGTCATCAGGTAACTGGTGATAATTCCCTCATGTGTGGGGTCTATCTGTCTCCAGAGAAATCACACGGTACATTCCACACATAACACTGTGGAGAAAAGGCGGCGCGGGGAATTGTGCCAGTAGTGAGGGGAATAATGGCGGGAATGTCACTGAGGAGAAGTCTCCATGTAGCGTCTGCACTCCGGATATCATGTGACCCTGACTCCTCCCCTCCTGTGACCTCTTCACAGGTCCTGTGCACACAGAGCAGCCATATATGTGGAGTGCGGCTCTGCAGGTGTAGGTAGGTGCTGGAGGCTCCATTATTCTCTATGTGGAGTGCGGCTCTGCAGGTGGAGGTCGGTGCTGGAGGCCCCATTATTCTCTATGTGGAGTGCGGCTCTGCGGGTGGAGGTCGGTGCTGGAGGCTCCATTATTCTCTATGTGGAGTGCGGCTCTGCGGGTGGAGGTAGGTGCTGGAGACTCCATTATTCTCTATGTGGAGTGCGGCTCTGCAGGTGGAGGTCGGTGCTGGAGGCTCCATTATTCTCTATGTGGAGTGCGGCTCTGCAGGTGGAGGTCGGTGCTGGAGGCTCCATTATTCTCTATGTGGAGTGTGGCTCTGCGGGTGGAGGTCAGTGCTGGAGGGTCCATTATTCTCTATGTGGAGTGCGGCTCTGCAGGTGGAGGTCGGTGCTGGAGGCTCCATTATTCTCTATGTGGAGTGCGGCTCTGCGGGTGGAGGTCGGTGCTGGAGGCTCCATTATTCTCTATGTGGAGTGTGGCTCTGCGGGTGGAGGTCAGTGCTGGAGGCTCCATTATTCTCTATGTGGAGTGCGGCTCTGCGGGTGGAGGTCGGTGCTGGAGGCTCCATTATTCTCTATGTGGAGTGCGGCTCTGTGGGTGGAGGTAGATGCTGGAGGCTCCATTATTCTCTATGTGGAGTGCGGCTCTGCGGGTGGAGGTCGGTGCTGGAGGCTCCATTATTCTCTATGTGGAGTGCGGCTCTGTGGGTGGAGGTAGATGCTGGAGGCTCCATTATTCTCTATGTGGAGTGCGGCTCTGCGGGTGGAGGTCGGTGCTGGAGGCTCCATTATTCTCTATGTGGAGTGCGGCTCTGCGGGTGGAGGTCGGTGCTGGAGGCTCCATTATTCTCTATGTGGAGTGTGGCTCTGCGGGTGGAGGTAGGTGCTGGAGGCTCCATTATTCTCTATGTGGAGTGCGGCTCTGCGGGTGGAGGTCGGTGCTGGAGGCTTCATTATTCTCTATGTGGAGTGCGGCTCTGCGGGTGGAGGTAGGTGCTGGAGGCTCCATTATTCTCTATGTGGAGTGCGGCTCTGCGGGTGGAGGTCGTTGCTGGAGGCTCCATTATTCTCTATGTGGAGTGCGGCTCTGCGGGTGGAGGTCGGTGCTGGAGGCTCCATTATTCTCTATGTGGAGTGCGGCTCTGCGGGTGGAGGTAGGTGCTGGAGGCTCCATTATTCTCTATGTAGTGTGGCTCTGCGGGTGGAGGTCGGTGCTAGAGGCTCCATTATTCTCTATGTGGAGTGCGGCTCTGCGGGTGGAGGTAGGTGCTGGAGGCTCCATTATTCTCTATGTGGAGTGCGGCTCTGCGGGTGGAGGTCGGTGCTGGAGGCTCCATTATTCTCTATGTGGAGTGCGGCTCTGCGGGTGGAGGTCGGTGCTGGAGGCTCCATTATTCTCTATGTGGAGTGCGGCTCTGCGGGTGGAGGTCGGTGCTGGAGGCTCCATTATTCTCTATGTGGAGTGCGGCTCTGCGGGTGGAGGTCGGTGCTGGAGGCTCCATTATTCTCTATGTGGAGTGCGGCTCTGCGGGTGGAGGTCGGTGCTGGAGGCTCCATTATTCTCTATGTGGAGTGCGGCTCTGCGGGTGAAGGTAGGTGCTGGAGGCTCCATTATTCTCTATGTGGAGTGCGGCTCTGCGGGTGGAGGTCAGTGCTGGAGGCTCCATTATTCTCTATGTGGAGT
Source organism: Oophaga sylvatica (assembly GCA_033576555.1). NCBI lineage: Eukaryota > Metazoa > Chordata > Amphibia > Anura > Dendrobatidae > Oophaga > Oophaga sylvatica. The sequence goes on along the minus strand of JARQOD010001878.1, from coordinate 61,783 downwards.
GCGGCTCTGCGGGTGGAGGTAGGTGCTGGAGGCTCCATTATTCTCTATGTGGAGTGCGGCTCTGCAGGTGGAGGTAGGTGCTGGAGGCTCCATTATTCTCTATGTGGAGTGCGGCTCTGCGGGTGGAGGTCGGTGCTGGAGGCTCCATTATTCTCTATGTGGAGTGTGGCTCTGCGGGTGGAGGTCGGTGCTGGAGGCTCCATTATTCTCTGTGGAGTGTGGCTCTGCGGGTGGAGGTAGGTGCTGGAGGCTCCATTATTCTCTATGTGGAGTGCGGCGCTGCGGGTGGAGGTCGGTGCTGGAGGCTCCATTATTCTCTATGTGGAGTGCGGCTCTACGGGTGGAGGTAGATGCTGGAGGCTCCATTATTCTCTGGAGTGTGGCTCTGCGGGTGGAGGTCGGTGCTGGAGGCTCCATTAATCTCTATGTGTAGTGTGGCTCTGCGGGTGGAGGTCGGTGATGGAGGCTCCATTATTCTCTATGTGGAGTGCGGCTCTGCGGATGGAGGTCGGTGCTGGAGGCTCCATTATTCTCTATGTGGAGTGTGGCTCTGCAGGTGGAGGTCGGTGCTGGAGGCTCCATTATTCTCTATGTGGAGTGCGGCTCTGCGGGTGGAGGTCGGTGCTGGATGCTCCATTATTCTCTATGTGGAGTGCGCAGGGTGGATTTGATTTAAATCAAAGTTTCTACCTAAACTAGTTCTTGCTACTTTAACATGCAAGTAGATGAAGATTTTTAGAATCACTTTTTATATTACTTTTTTCTCCCCAGTTTAATGGGTTAATCATTCATATTTGGACACCACTGTTCTGTTGTACTTAGGAAGGAGAAAAATAATCCTGACCTTAATAACAATTTAAATAGATTTATTCAACTGAAACAATAACAACATTACAGCATAAGTTATTTGTTTAAACAAACATCCATGTTTGTTAACTAATTTGGCTAAACAAAATATATATATATTTTAAGAAACTTAAGGTACTGCCACACTTAGCGATCTCGTTAATGATCACGATAACGACGCAATCGTTGGTGTGATCTCTTTTAGGTCGCTAGTAGCTGCCAAACAGGAGATCTCATAAACGACTCATCAGCGGTCAGCGATCTCTTTAACGACTTTGGCGGTCGTTAGGATGTCATTAGCATGTACTGAGCGCTTCTGATTCATAGGAATTTCCAGCATCGCTCCTGCTCTCTGCGTCCTGCTAGCCTGCTTTGCAACTTCTGCGATCCTCTCTGTGACGCAAAAGAGAACTTACAGATATTGCGATCCACTCCGTGACGCAAAACAGTCATATGCATCACAAATGAGGTCGTTCGCAAAAGGTGCCAAACACAGCGATTCAGGCTCACCAGCGGGACGCCAACGATCAAAAAACGGTCCAGAACTCTAGTGAACAATCAGCGACATCACAGCAGGAGCCACATCGTTGCTACATGCCACACACAACGAGGTCGCTAACGAGATCGCTAAATAGTGACATTTTAGTGATCTCGTTTGCGATCTCGTTTAGTGTGGCATACCCTTTAGACTGTCAGCCCAGCCGACACATGAAAAACTTAAATACTACTGTCCCTGCTGTCCTCTGTAGCTCACTCGTCGTCATCTTCATCATCATCTTCTTCTTTGTTCCTATTCATAATCTGGAAAAGAAAAATAAGCTTTCCTGCTTTATTGGGTCCCAACCGATTTCTCAATTTACAATGAATGAGTCCAAAGGAAGAGAATATTCTTTCAATGCCTGCAGAAGAAGCTACTGCTGTTAAAAGTGAAATCATTACTTGAACAGTCTCTAAATCCAAGCGCTTAAGTGACTTCCACCAGTTTACTGGTGTGACCTTCCTTAAAATATCTTCAGCAAACATATATTTCTTGAATGGTTCCCCCTTAGCTCTGAAGTTTATTATAGTTGGCATTAAAGATGGATGATTGCTGGATACCCATGTCATAGCTAACTCCTCTTCCTCAGCACTTAGGTTTTGACCCTGATATTGGATATTGACAATATTTGCCAAAAAATGAGCTGGAGTCAGTGCTTGTCCCATTCGTTTGTTTACTGCTTGTAATTTAATTCTGTCCATGTGTAGTTCTGTTTTTAAGTGTTCACTCAGTTCCTTCCAAATTTCAACAGCATCCGCAATAAAACAGCTATTTTTCTGTATTTTATTTAAAGCTTGAGAGATAGGTTTCAGGAAGCTCAGCATATGTTCAACATTTCTCTTAAGCCCAATGTTGAGGATTTTGGCCGTGACAGTGCCATCTATTTTATCTCGATTTTCTTCACAAAGTGTCATTAGAATAGGCCAGTTTTTGATATACTGCTCAAAACAGTCCACCACAGAGTTCCATCTAACATCTTGTGGGAGCGTTAGCTTGGTTCCACCCATCCTTTTCAGAGCTGCTGCAGCAAAATGATTATTACGGAAGTATTTAGCAATTTCAACAACATTAGCCTTTATTTCTGGAACACTTAAGTCTTTGGCTAAGAGGTGCAGCAAATGAGCACTGCAACCATATGTTATTAGCTTTGTATTCCCTCCCTGCTCTTCTAAATTTCTTCTCATCTTGGATACGTTTGCAGCATTGTCAATGACCAAACTGCGTACTAGACATTTGAATTTTTGTTCACATGTTGTTATAGCTTTTACTGCCACTTCTTGTAAGTATTCTGCTGTGTGTGCATTTCCTTACGTATCAGTTGTTTGTGCAAGGAAGACTTTACCTTCTTCTGTTGTTATACAAGCACATACAATAGGATCATTGTGGACATTACTCCACCCATCAATACTTAGGTTAACAATTTTACCCTCCAGAGCTGTGGCACATTGCTCCATTTCTCTGTCATACACTTGATCCAGCAGTTTCTCTGCAACATCAGCTCTGCTGGGTGGACTGTATCCTGGTCTCAGTGACTGAACCATATTAATGAAATGCGGGTTCTCAGTCAGACGGAAAGAAGAGTTTGTTGCATAAATAAACTGGGCAATTTTTTCATCAATCAACTCTTTTTCTAATCTGCTAGTTCTTATCACAAACCTATCTATGGTGGTTCCAGGAGGTAAAGGTTTTTTCTTCCTTTTGGGTGATGGTGATATGTGGCTGTGGGTGTCTGATGATGATGCTGCTGCTAATGAAGCACTATCCTGGATGGATAACTCTGAAACTGTAGAACAGGATGATGGTGATCTTGGAGGTGGATAGTTTCCAGAATCCATGAATTCCCCTAAACAAAAAAAAGTCAATGCTGTTATTTTATTGTTTATACAATTTCTGCTTATTGTACACAACACAGCACTGCCCCAAAAGGAATATTTGTTTTTCTTCATAACTGTACCAAATGACAGTAACATGCAGTAATAATAAGAAATATAATTTTTCTCACACATGACAGTTCAGTCTTTAGAAATAGGATTCAATAAAAATGTTTACCAACCTGAAGATCCTGCCTGTTCAGAAGTGTTTCTTTGGTCATCTTCATCACCGCACTTCTCATGATGTTGCCTCATTCGCGCCACCAGGCCTTGCATCTCTTTGTTGCATCGTTTGCATTTTGCACGCATGCCTGCCTTACCGATAGGCGAAGGAGCTTCATTAAAAAATTCCCAAACTGGGTCTCTTTTACGGCCTGCTGCCATTATAAGGAAAGAATGTAATAAACCTCAGATCGTACACACAAACAGATCCAGACTTGTCTGTCTGTGGCTATGCTGCAGTATTGTGCTCAAAGTTTCACTTTCATTTTCTTGTCTGCTTGCCCTTCCTCCTCCTCACACTTAGATTCACATTATTCTTGTGTTGTGCAGATCTGTTCCACTCCAAACAATCAGAAACATATTGTCTAACTTCTTGGACTTGGCACTGAAGGGGTTGATTCTGTATTCATATAGGTTTGTAGAACAATAGGATTAAGGACTTTTTCTCAACTCTGTTCATGTTGTAACTAGTGTTGAGCGATACTGCTCGATATCTAAAAATATTGTATCGGAATGGTATCGCCGATATCACTAAATATCGTCGATATCCGATTACGATACCGGAAGTCCCATGTAAGTCTATGGGAACAAAATATCGCAACAAAAAAAACCCTTTCTTTCGTTGTAAACACAAAATATACACACATAGAATATATATATATACATACATGTCATTGTGACATATATATATATATATATATATATATATATATATATACATATATTTATAGTTTATACACTTCTACGTAGTAAAATAGACTCTGATTCAATTGCCGGGTAAAGCCGTGACATACCCCATAGAAGTCGACGGGCTCGGTGCTGAGTACCCCCAAAACCTCTGGCTCTGTGCGACTCAACTTGGGCGTCACGAACAGGATTCTGTAGCTCGCTATAAGCGAGTCCCGTGTGCCTGAATTGAACTGGTTTTGTGCTTGAGAATTGCTAAAATCATCAGAGAATGTATTTGCCATTTTTCCGCTATATCTGCGTCACGACGAGGCACTGGTGAAGAAGAAGGGCGTGCTCTTCGTGGTGTACACTCACTCAGTGGCGCGAAAACGATGGCCGACCACTCTAAATGGTACTGCAATGTAAGATCGTGCCCCACAGCTCTTCAGTTCCGCCTCCTCATCCTCCTCAGTGTGCGGAAACTAACACGAAGGTCCCGCCTCCCTACAAAAGAGGGGCCCTCTCCAGATGCTAATGACACATGTGACTTGGCAGAGATGGCTAATGGACACGAGTAGAAGTGTGAAGGGATGGAGCAGTCAGAGCACTCCCCCCACGGAAGCGACCCGATCGCCACGGAACCACCGTTGGGCACCCGGCCTGGAAACCCTCCTACGCTGCAAGAAGCGGAGGATACCCTAAGAGGCCTGGCCCGGCACCGGGAGGAGGTCGCCAGGATGGAAGCCAGCTGGCGTGCCCTAAAACTAAACTTGGAGCGGCACCAATCCCTCTTACCTGAAGTGTCTGTACCGGAAGGTGAGGCACCCGTTCTAGTAGAGGAGTCCGTGCGGGCATCCCAGCCCTTGCAATGTGATCCGGTTGACGTTGTCGCAGTGGAGGCACCCGTTCGTGCAAAAAATTCTGCACCGGCAGCACCCCAGATCCCGCTGTCTGCCCCCGTCGCTGAGACAGAAGAAGCGACACCCGTCCTCATGGAGGAGGCCGCGCAGGCACCAGAGCACTACCTGCCTGTACCGGAGCCCCGACTGTCATCTGTTCCAGAGCCGGCTGCTTCCTCCGCAGGTGAGCGCCGCCAGGACTGGGGGGCGCCAGGAGAGCTGCCGCAAACCGGGCATCGTAAGCTGGCATTTGATGGTGGAGACATGGAGCAGCTGGTGGAGGAGAATTACAACCGGCGTCAGGAGGAAGAGTGGAGACGTTGGGAGCGGGAAGCAGAGCGACAAAGGGAGCAGCGAGAATCCCAAAAGCTTCGGCAACGTCAACTGGAGAAGGACCGGGCAGATAAGGACCGGATGAGAAAAGATAAAGGAACCCTGTGGGAGCCGCGGCGTAAGGGTGCAGTACGGAGCTTTAAATTGAAAGGTGGTTGGGCTTCATCCAGGAGCCTGGACTTTATTTAGAAGTCTTTGTGACCCGGCGGGACGTGGAGACTCACCTCCTAGAAGGACACCCGGGAGGGACCTGTTGCCAGGAGACTTGGTGACTTACACCCGACACTGGGGTTACAATGGATGGTACGCCCTAAATGTTACCAGGTGCGACCCCTACTCCCCAGAGTGTCAGGAACCTGTGAGACCCTCGGAGCCTTCAGCCTCCCACATCCAGACCTCTGCACAAGTGCCCACCCCACGCCGTAAATCTCCCCAGCCTCCCTCAGTGGTCTCCTCAGCAGCCCCAGCTATGGACATGATAACTATAGCTGGCCCGTACCCGGCGCCTGTTAGGCCCCCTGGGTTTGTTCAGTCTGTGACATAGGGCTCCAGACCCGGAGGGAGATGAAAGAGGTGGCCACACAGACACAGATAGCGGGTCACGACTTGACTGTACAGGCCACACGACGTCATCAGGTCCTGGTGGTCCTTGGTGTCTCGGATGTTTGGCAAGCATCAGAACAGTACCAGGTGGTACCTGGAACACCCCTGCCAAAGAATTATAAATAACCCGGACAGGGTCCCTGTATGTAAATAGTTAAATTGTTGATGTACCCGGACGGGTGAATGTTCATAAAAATTTTTTTTAATTTAATAAAAAACACAACACAGTTTTCATTACTTTTATTACAGTCTCATCCTGCGATGCCATCGATCTCCTGTAAAAAAATGAAAAAAAAAAACAGCAGTATACCACCTGTCCGACGCAGTCCATAGTAACGAGTGTCCCACGACGATCCAGCTCTGCTACATCAGAATGACAGGCAGAGCCTGTCATCCCGGCGCAGCACAGCTGATTACCTGCTTCCCCGGCGATGACGTCATCGGACTGGTTTACGGCCGGGATTACCCTGCAGTCACTGCAGTTATCGCGAAAAACTGCATGTGACCGCCAGGGAGAAGATAATGGCGGCCATCAAGCAGTCCAGGACGTGACCGCCGGAGATCTTCTGCCAGGTAAGTGCCGCTGACTCCTGACAGACCCGACCGACGGACACTCACAGTGACAGTGACAAATCCGATTCCGGTATCCGATATGACGAAAATATCGGTACTCGGAATCGAAAGCCCGATACAGCTAATATCGGCCGATACCCAATATTTGCAGTATCGTATCGCTCAACACTAGTTGTAACATTTTTGCCGTGAAGAAGAGGCTGGGACCTCTGCGGAGTCAAATTCAGTTTTGAAACTGCGTAAGAAAAGCGAGCGTCTGTGATAACATAGGAGAGAAACTGCTCACTAATCCTACAGAAACCTCTGGAAGAGCATGGCATTGTGAATGTTACACATATACAGCCTTTATTCTACTGAGTTAAACAACTCAGCTTTATCTCATGATGGAAGAACCTTTGGATGGTAAAATATTTTCCTCAAATAGCAGTTTATTGAAAAAAAAAATCAGATTTAAATAAAAAAAATCCGATTTAAAATAAAAAAATCCGGTTTAAATAAAAAAAAATCCGATTTTAAAATCATTGCAAAATTAAAGCAAAAAATGCGTTAACGCGTTTCTGGTGTCGCAGCACCCTTAGAAGACTAAGGGTGCTGTGACACCAGAAACGCGTTAACGCATTTTTTGCTGCTATCTATGCTGCTACTTTTATCCTCTATGCTTGATATATCAAGTGAATAAAGATCTACTTTTCCCATTACGTCCCTCAGGACAGCACTATGGAGGACGTCCTCCCTTGACCTATAGCGGGACAGGATCACAGAGAGGTTAAAAGGCCCCTCCCACCTCCACCCTCCAGTGTTTTTCCTGTCCCTACAGGGGACGGTTGTATGAGAGGTTGCTCCAGGAGTTGGGCGAAGATAGAAGGTGGACGTTTTACAAGACCCAGGGGGATCGTGCTGCTGGTCCAATCCTTCCCCCTGTCAAGTAGCCCGGGGCTGAAACTCTCCTGGGGGGAGTCCCTCAGCCACAAAGACCAGTGAGTGGATGAAGCTCCTGGGTAGAGCCGCTTCCTCAGTGGAGGCTCTCGGCTCTGACACTGGCCGGCATTCCAGCGCAAGATACCGGAAGTCGTGCGGGGGAGCCATGGCGCTTCTGGTGACGTCAGGGCGCCGGAGCTAGAGGCCAGCGTGCGTTCCATGGTTGAACGCGGAGGTTCAGAACGAGACAGGCAACAGGCAGGTTTCCTGGATCTCGGGGGGCACAAGAGAGGAAATCACTGGCAGTAATGCAGCATTCCTGGCGGGACGCCGCTTCCCTCCATGCTGGGCGTTACCAGCTCCCCCTGTCTTTCTAGCAGGTATGGAGCCAGCACAGGTGAGTGCATCATGGAATGTGTTGATGGCCTAGGCCTCTGGACTGATGCTAGTCTCATGCCTTTGTGCCGAAGCTGAGCATAGAGCCTCATATGCTGAGGTGTGTTTCACATGTATGCAGTCAGGCCTTGGACCTCTAAGCTATGATAAGGCCATATGTCCAGGCTACATCTCATGATTTGACTTCAGTTAGTTGCAACTTAACTACTCCATCCATAGGAGGACGCATAGTGTTAATGCAGCACATCGTCTCCATGAAGACTGCCCTCCAGCTGGGGTGCATTAATTAGCTCCTTCGGGTGGGGTCAGTCTGACAATTGAGAACTACTATTCAGGCTTGAGATTTATCTGGAACTCTGAGAGATTGCTCTCTTGGCTCTAACTGGGACCTGGTCTCTTGTTTGGACACCTTCAAGCATGGTATAGCAGTTGTACTGCAGCATAGTGCCTCTATGCATCATATTGAGTGCCTCTGTGCATCATATTGAGTGCCTCTGTGCATCATATTGCATCAGAGTGCGACATCATAGCGCTTCATAGTGCCTTTGTGTCATGTTACATCATATATCATATTGCATCATTGTTCCTCAATGCATCTTATTGAGTGCCTCTGTGCATTGTACTGCATCATAGTGCCTCTATTCATCATTTTGAGTGCTACTGTGCATTGTACTGCTTCATAGTGCCTCTATTCATCATATTGAGTGCCCCTGTGCATTGTACTGCATCATAGTGCCTCTATTCATCATATTGATTGCCCCTGTGCATTGTACTGCTTCATAGTGCCTCTATTCATCATATTGATTGCCCCTGTGCATTGTACTGCATCATAGTGCTTCATAGTGCCTTTGTGTCATATTACATCATATATCATGTTGTCTCTATGCATCATATTGAGTGCCTCTGTGCGTGGTACTGCATCATAGTGCTTCTATGCATCATATTGATTGCCTCTGTGCACCATATTGCATCAGAATGCTTCATAGTGCCTTTATGTGTTATATTACATCATTTATCATATTCCATCATTGTTCCTCTATGCATCATATTGAGTGCCTCTGGGCATCGTATTGCATCATAGTGCCTCTAGGCTTCATATTGAGTGTCTCTGTACATCACATTGCATCATAGTGTTTCTATGCATCATATTGAGTGCCTCTGTACATCACTTTGTATCATAGTGCCTCTATGCATCATATTTATTGCCTCTGTGTATCATATTGCATCAGAGTGCTTCATAGTACCTCTATGCTTCATATAACATCATATTGCATCATAGTGCCTGTGTGCATCATAGTGCCTCTATGCGTCATATTACATCATAGTGCCTCTATGCGTCATATTACATCATGGTGCCTTTGGGCATCATAGTACTTCATAGTGCCTCTATGCATTATATTACATCATAGTTCTACATAGTACTTCTATGCATTATATTACATCATATTGCATCAGGGTGCATCTTGGTGTTTCATAGTGCCTTTGTGCAGCAGATTGCATCATGGTGCTTTATAGTGTCTCTATGCATCAGGGTGCATCATACTGCATAGGTGTCTTTGTGCATTATGTTGCATCATACTACATGAGTGTCTTTCTGCATTGTATTGCATCATATTACATCATAGTGTCTTTGTGCATCAAGGTGCATCATAGTGTCTATATGCCTCATAGTGTCTTTCTGCATTACATTGCATTATATTTCATCATAGTGTCTTTGTGCATCATATTGCATCATAGTGTCTTTCTACATTATATTGCATCATATTACATCATAGTGTCTTTCTGCATCATATTGCATCATAGTGTCTTTGTGAATTATACTGCATCATAGTGTCTTGGTGCATTTTATTGCATCATACTGCATCATAGTCTTTGTGCATTATATGCATCATATTGTAAGTCCGCAAGGACTGGGTTCTCTCCCTTCTGTATCACTCTGTCATTGGAAATTTGTTTACTGTAGACTATATCTATAACTTTGTGTGTAGCCCCTTCTCATGTACAGCACCATGGAATTAATGCCGCTATAATAATATTGCATCATAGTGCTTCTGTGCATATTGCATCATAATGCTTCAGTGCCTCGAGATGTGTCATTCGTGTGTCATAGTACCTCAGTGCTTCATAGTACATCGGATATTGTGGTTTTGTGCCTCTGGCTTAGACCTTCTGACTTGTGCCTTATTGCGTCGCCGTACATTGTATGGTCGGCCCACCACTTCACTTTTGTCTCGGGCCAACTCCGGTTATAGAATCCTCATATTTTAGGACCCAGGTCCAGCTTCGGTTGCTTCATTCCTTGCAACTGGGCTTAGCCAGACGAACAGCTATGCCTGAATTGGCCTAGTAACTTAGCATTTCTTCAGGATTGGAACAGAACTCTCAAGTGAGTTACTGCCTTGAGGACTAAAGGCAAGTCTCTTCCATAGTTGGCTTTAAAGGGAGACAGACGTCTTTGGGGCTCATCCTGTAAGTGGACATACTACTGTGCTGAAAGCAGGAAATCTCATGAGGTGAAAAAGAATCCTTCCCGACTCCACATATGGCAGTCGGACTAGTTTCCTTGATCAACACCCGGTAAACAGATTCTTGACCCCTAAATCCGTTGTATTACGTTTACCAGGGACGGCATTATTGCCTTTGTACTTTATGGCAAATCGGCGGCACTGTCATGTGGCAGAAGATCCCATACCCACTGCTCGTACAGCAGTCAGGGCTCCTAATGTAAAAGAATCTGTATCCAGGACTCTTACAGTTGAGGCCTCATAGTCCTTCTGACTCACAGTAAAAAATCTCCCTCTCGAGGGGAAGGAAACTACTTCCCTCTAGTTTTAGAATATGGTTCCTCCCACCAGGGCAGTCGGGGTGTATAAACATCTCTAAGAAAATTGCCTTTTACGATGTAATATATAAATAAGTTGGCACATACTGTATATATAATGTCGTAGCTAATAACTCATATAGAGACAGTCAAATATCCTGTGTCAAAGGATTTTTACCAACATCCTCCCCCCCCCCCCCACCGCTTACTGTCATCGATTCCAGAGTCCAGACTCCCCGTGTCTAACATCAGTAAAGCAAGAGTGGTGATCCATATCTTCCTTTTAACACTTCTACCGAGAAGCCCAATGTTGGTACTAGCAGGAGATATTACCTGCCAGATGGAGTATTTCCTTAGTTCCAATAATATCCAACCCTTACTGGGGGTTGAGACCTCTAAGGTTTCGGAGTAGACATGATCTCCAGAATGAGTAGGGTACATACATCCCAATGCTCTGCCATTTTCCATGTACTAACTGTTATTTGGCTTGATCTTTCAGCAGTCCAGGGTCTCTGTCCTGCAGGTCTCCTTGTAGTATGGTAAGCCGGTCTCTAACCAAGGTTTAATCTGAGCCCAGGAGGACCAGTGAAGGAACAGTCCCGTGTTGTTAAGCACATCCAGCCGATTACTGGTCTGTACAGTCCTCATTGTGTGGTGACTGTAACTATCACAATATTTTTGCTGGGCAATAAGATTTTTAAGGCTATTCTGTGGCTGCGGTGTCTATATCTGTCACAATAACTGTAATTCTCTGCGGTTCATTAGTGGTATTGGGGTACAACGGCTGTGTTTCACTCTCCGTCTCTGCGGCATATCTTGTTTACCACATTCATACTGGAATTGGCCATTATAAACATATATCGGACACTCACTACTACCTCCACCCGCAGAGCCGCACTCCACATAGAGAATATTGGAGCCTCCAGCACTGACCTCCACCCGCAGAGCCGCACTCCACATAGAGAATAATGGAGCCTCCAGCACCTACCTCCACCCCCAGAGCCGCACTCCACATAGAGAATAATGGAGCCTCCAGCACCGACCTCCACCCGCAGAGCCGCACTCCACATAGATAATAATGGAGCCTCCAGCACCTACCTCCACCCGCAGAGCCGCACTCCACATAGAGAATAATGGAGCCTCCAGCACCGACCTCCACCCGCAGAGCCGCACTCCACATAGAGAATAATGGAGCCTCCAGCACTGACCTCCACCCGCAGAGCCGCACTCCACATAGAGAATAATGGAGCCTCCAGCACCTACCTCCACCCGCAGAGCCGCACTCTACATAGAGAATAATGGAGCCTCCAGCACCGACCTCCACCCGCAGAGCCGCACTCCACATAGAGAATAATGGAGCCTCCAGCACCTACCTCCACCCGCAGTCTCTCATACGTGTCGCAGAAAGATTTTAGTCTGTTCTGCGAGAGTTTATTATGCACGTACTGTGCAGACATGTCAAGAAACATTTTGGTGTGTTCACCAGTCCATACGGGTGTTGGTGTGTAAGGTGATCGACCATCACCCTTCTGCTTCTTACTTACACGACGGCGCGATACCGCGCGTTTCTTTGACGGTAATGCATCGGCTGAATTGGCAGATGTTGGTTCCGCGTTATTTGCAGATTCTGTAGCTTGACACAGACGTATATTCTTACGCCTACCACTCTCTGTATTCCCGGGGTGTGCGATTGGCGCGTCGCTTTCTCCACGATACGCGACACACCTGGGTGAACGTGGTTCAGTTCTCATCTCCGCTCTGTTCTCAAATCCATAATTGGATTGTTGTAAAACTCGCGAATGACGCTCCTCCGTAACTAAAGAAAAGACACGTGGTGTAGTTAACCGCTAAGCGGGCGAGATATAGGAAAAGCTACAGGCCCCACTTTACTCTGATTCAACGCGACATTTGTAAAGCTACCAGCACCGATTATCTGTGAAACCGATGCATAATTGTTTGTATAAGTACAGTATAGAGAGGCCTAGACATATATACTTACAAGTATCCCCCGGGTGCTGATCTACAGAGAATGCTGAATTAACAGACATCACGCTGCTCGTTCGCGCCCGTATGGGGCTGATTTCTCCATCAAACTGCAACCTCACGGGCGATACTTTAGCCGCTAAAATAAAATATAACATACATGAATGCGCAAAGCACTCACAAAGCTAACTTGACACAGGTAAATAAAACTAATTACCGCAGAAATTTTTATCTGCGTGTATAACTACACTATAGAGTTGCGTAGACATATATGCTTACAAGTCTGAGACGTGTAGTGTACTTCAGAGATTGGTGAATTAAACGGTGTGGAGTTGTTCGGTAGTTGTCGTATGGGGGTGTTTTCTTTTTCAACCTGCATACTCCTGCACGCTAGTTTAACAGCTGTAAATAAAATATAACTACCTCAGAAATGATATCTACAAGGCCCACACGCATAAAGCTAAATTCGCAAAGCTAGCGTAACAAGCGTAAATAAAATATATCCGCTAGTTAAGGGTGGGGACGCCGGGTACAGAGGATACAGACACATAACAGACGTGTTTCAAGGACCGCTACCTTTTCTGTTCCAGCGCCGTGTGCTTAGCGAATCACTCCATCTTTTAGAAGCGTAGGGTATCGCGCGAGTTAGAGGATTATAGTCCTGTTCTACGAACTCAACACCGGAATCCAGGGGATCCTCCACGATCTCAACATCGGAATCGCGATGCTCGAGCGCCTCAGCCGCCACGGTGTTTTCAACCGCCCAGTCCGCTACAGGTGTATCTGTATGAGAAATTGTATTTAATTAGCAGACTAGATACATAGGCTTAAAACATCTGATATATCTATAGGTTTCTTGCCTGTGACAGACTGCTGAGAGCTGGAGGCTCGTCGCCCGCTAGCAGAGTTGCTATCCTTTAACAGGTTCTGCGTAATGAACCGATTCTCATAGGAGTAGTCTGAATGGACTCCCGCTTCTTAAATAAGAAAGAATGAAATATATAATTTATATATACAAAGCGCAGACTCAGACAACCCAAGACAATACGGCGTACACTATATACTGTGTAAAACTTACCCGATTGTTCTGGTGAAAGCATAGCAGAATATTGACCGCGAGAATGCCTGGATTCCATCTTGAATAAAAAGGGTTCTCTATTGAATTAAAGCAAATAAAGATCAAGTATGAAAACGCGACTAATCTGTTCATGCAAATAAATACTTAAACTATACTAACTTAAATATAACTGAAACGAAATCCATAAAAATACTCACTTTATTCCTGTTCAGATATGGCGTGTGTTCTGCGAGGTGCGAAGCCTTACAGGTGAGCTGTGTATCGCTTGGGAGCTGGGCTGTATTTATTAGTGGTAACAGCGAGAACACGCCCTCTGTCAATACCATGAACTGCGAGACAGAAAAAAAAATCTATTAATGTTTTACAGAGGGATCATGCCGGCTAAACGCGGTCAAACAATATTTCACACCCGAAGCACCACCATCATTACCCTGTAACTGTAAATTTATAACATCTACTATTAATATTAATAATTAATATAGACTGACGCTAAAATCCATGCAGTTAATTTTATTTTAGCTGACAGGAACGTTAGCTAGACATGTTTTAATAATATAAATCTGTAGTTATATACGCTGCGTTGTCTGTACAGTGCTTGAAACACGTCTGTTATGTGTCTGTATCCTCGTGTACCCGGCGTCCCCACCCTTAACTAGCGGATATATTTTATTTACGCTTGTTACGCTAGCTTTGCGAATTTAGCTTTATGCGTGTGGGCCTTGTAGATATCATTTCTGAGGTAGTTATATTTTATTTACAGCTGTTAAACTAGCGTGCAGGAGTATGCAGGTTGAAAAAGAAAACACCCCCATACGACAACTACCGAACAACTCCACACCGTTTAATTCACCAATCTCTGAAGTACACTACACGTCTCAGACTTGTAAGCATATATGTCTACGCAACTCTATAGTGTAGTTATACACGCAGATAAAAATTTCTGCGGTAACTAGTTTTATTTACCTGTGTCAAGTTAGCTTTGTGAGTGCTTTGCGCATTCATGTATGTTATATTTTATTTTAGCGGCTAAAGTATCGCCCACGAGGTTGCAGTTTGATGGAGAAATCAGCCCCATACGGGCGCGAACGAGCAGCGTGATGTCTGTTAATTCAGCATTCTCTGTAGATCAGCACCCGGGGGATACTTGTAAGTATATATATGTCTAGGCCTCTCTATACTGTACTTATACAAACAATTATGCATCGGTTTCACAGATAATCGGTGCTGGTAGCTTTACAAATGTCGCGTTGAATCAGAGTAAAGTGGGGCCTGTAGCTTTTCCTATATCTCGCCCGCTTAGCGGTTAACTACACCACGTGTCTTTTCTTTAGTTACGGAGGAGCGTCATTCGCGAGTTTTGCAACAATCTAATTATGGATTTGAGAACAGAGCGGAGATGAGAACTGAACCACGTTCACCCAGGTGTGTCGCGTATCGTGGAGAAAGCGACGCGCCAATCGCACACCCCGGGAATACAGAGAGTGGTAGGCGTAAGAATATACGTCTGTGTCAAGCTACAGAATCTGCAAATAACAACGCGGAACCAACATCTGCCAATTCAGCCGATGCATTACCGTCAAAGAAACGCGCGGTATCGCGCCGTCGTGTAAGTAAGAAGCAGAAGGATGATGGTCGCTCACCTTACACGCCAACAACCGTATGGACTGGTGAACACACCAAAATGTTTCTTGACATGTCTGCACAGTACGTGCATAATAAACTCTCGCAGAACAGACTAAAATCTTTCTGCGACACGTATGAGAGACTGATAAGTGCGTGTCCAACACCCGACATTATCGCAGAACTGTGCGATTTTAAACAAAATTATGCAAATGTATGATTTTAAACAAAAATTATGCAACTGTACAGTCAACTTCTGTGAAATAAACCTGTCTGCCTGAGAACGTGTGGTTATGAATTGAAAATTAATTAAAATGATCACGCATTACACCCTAGGGGCCGATACACGAGCCCCCACAGCGCATTTACACAACTATAATGACCCTGGAAATGTCAGCATTCACGCGCAAACAATCGGTCAAGGCATGGAGCCTCTTGACACGCACATCCAGAAATTCTCGCGGAGCCGCCTCTGTAGGCAATAGTGTTTGTGATAGCTCTGGGAGTTTGAGGATGATAGTTGTACGCACGACTTTTTACTGTTCTTTAGCAACGGTAAATTTTCAGACTATACATTTATAGACCACAATTCAGGTCACCACGATTCTTACTTTATTGTTAAAGCAGTGGTTTTTGAAAACTACCGGTAAATGTGCTAGCCCGAGGTGTCGTCGCCTTGTGTGTGACGCGTATGCTAAAAAGTTTGCACGCAATTTTTTGTTAAATGCTGATCAAAATCGTTGCATAGGTGTGGTTCTGTGCCAAAATAGTCCGGGACACGTCCCAACATGCCTGTCTTTTATATCTGATGGGGCTTAGCGTCTTTAAAAACAGGCCTGTGCAACAAGAACGCTGCTCATCCCAGGCTATACAGAGGGTCATGTATGTAGCGCATACCGAGAACATTGGCAATCACCACGCCTTGTGTGGTTTGTGAAGCAACTCGCTCAATATTTTCTAGATGACTATGCGTGTGTTAACGGCCAGCCCATAGTTTTTGAATTTCAGTAGTTTTTTCCACGGCTGTCCCGTGACCAGGACTTGTCCAGGCATGTCCGGACATGCCCGGACTTGTCCAGACATGTCTCACATGGACCCTATATGTCAGTTCACAATATGTCTATCAGTATTATAACATAAAAACTCCTCTGTACACGATCCTTAAGCAAAATAAAAAAATATATAATGCAAAATAATTCTGTGAAGGAACTAAAATGTTGAAAAATATGGTGTCTCACATGGACCCTATATGTCAGTTCACAATATGTCTATCAGTATTAAAACATAAAAACTCTCTGTACACGATCCTTAAGCAAAATAAAAAAATATATAATGCAAAATAATTCTGTGAAGGAGCTAAAATGTTGAAAAATATGGTGTCTCACATGGACCCTATATGTCAGTTCACAATATGTCTATCAGTATTAAAACATAAAAACTCCTCTGTACACGATCCTTAAGCAAAATAAAAAAATATATAATGCAAAATAATTCTGTGAAGTAGCTAAAATGTTGAAAAATATGGTGTCTCACATGAGCAAAATAAATTGTTGAATGCTGATCAAAATCGATGCATAGGAGTGGGCATTTGCCAAAATAGGCCGGGACACGTTCCAACATGCCTGTCTTTTATATCTGAGGGGCATAGCATCTTTAAAAATAGGCCTGTGCAACAAGAACGCTACGCGTCCCAGACTATACAGTTGGTCATGTGTGTAGCTCATAGCGGGAACGTTGACATTCAGCATGCCTTGAGATGGTTTGTGAAGCGACTCGCTCAATATTTTCTAGATGACTATGCGTGTGTTAACGGATAGCGCATAGTTTTTGAATTTCAGGCTTGTTTTTCCACGGTTGTCACGTGACCAGGACTTGTCCAGGCATGCCAGGACTTGTCCGGGCATGCCCGGACATGCCTGGGACAATATGTCTATCAGTATTAAACCATAAAAACACCTCTGTACATGATCCTTAAGCAAAATAAAAAAAATATAATGCAAAATAAATCTGTGAAGGAGCAAAAATGTTGAAAAATATGGTGTCTCACATGGACCCTATATGTCAGTTCACAATATGTCTATCAGTATTAGCAACTGAGAGTCAGAAACATTTGTCATGTGGCAAAATATTACCATCAACTGTTCACATGTGCTTTGTGCCGGAAGACTTACAAATAGTTTTGAAGAACCACTTGGTTGTATTGTGATGTTAGACAAGAGAAAAAGTAGCAATGAGGGCTTGTAATCAGGTTAGCACTGCAAGAGGGCTCTCCCCACTATGTACTCCCTGTCAGTAAACTTTGGAAACATATATTTTCCGTATCATCTTTGTACATAAATAGTATACACCAAGTATTGGCCCCATCCTCTGCCTGTATTCTCACATGAAACAGTTAAAAATAGTCACAAAATAACGAATTTGTTGTGAAATTGTTATCAAGTTGCCATAATTGTGCTAGTAATCAATTTAATACACCTTGATTTGCTACAATTAAACTTTGGAAACATATATTTTCCGTATCATCTTTGTACATAAATAGTATACACTAAGTAATGGGCCCATCTTATGTCTGTATTCTCACATGAACCAGTTAAAAATAGCCCCAAAATAACAAATTCTAAGTAATGACTCCCATCCTATGCCTGTATTCTCACATGAAACAGTTAAAAATAGCCCCAAAATAACAAATTCTAAGTAATGGTCCCCATCCTATGCCTGTATTCTCACATGGAACAGTTAAAAAATAGTCCTGTGAATTTGTCATCACTAACTAGTTCCTGTCACTAAACTTTGGAAACATATTAGCATCGACCTTCACGCATTCTCTCAATGGTAATAAATTAGCTATCTGTAGCAAACCAGAAACTAGGTTGGAGATTCCTAACCCCATGTCATTACATTCTTCCCAGTCCTGATATAAGTGTAGATACAATGGCAGGCTAAAAATATATATATAAACACTGAATAAAAACTATAAGATGAGAGTCCTAATTCCAAATGTGTTATAAGGTGTTTTATACTGTATGGTACTATAGAATAATCGTTGCTTTTTTAATATAGCTCCTCATATGGATGTGCTAATTGACTTCATATGCACGCACAGTATGTATTGTGATCATCAGTATTAAAACAATAAAAGACCTGAAAAATTTCAGTTGGTGTGTAATGAATCTAAAATATATGAAAGTTTAATTTTAATCATTACATTATGGAAAATAATGAAATTTAGCACTATATGCTAATTTTTTGAGAAGGACCTGTTTAGGTACAAATATATGGAGGTTATTATTGTTTAGCCCCGGATTAATCTATTATCGCTATAGCATATAAGATATGGAGATGTGCACTATTATATATTGATTTGAATGTAGTTCATACCTGTCTGCATTTGGCTAATTTGTACCATGTTAACCACTAGATAGAAAATACTTTGTTACAGCTCGGTAACCTATTACCAAGCTTTGTGTACAAGGCTTGGATTGTATAGGGACATGAAACAGTCACTATGTTTATTCCTGGCTTAATAAGTGAGCTATCTGTAGCAAACACTGCTAGAAATGAGGGCTATACACAAGGGGTGCCAAGCAGCATTCAGGTATGATCTCCCATCTATGGCGCTGCTTTTTTAATATAGCTCCTCATATGGATGTGCTAATTGACTTCATATGCACGCACAGTATGTATTGTGAGCCCTGCACTTGCATGCTAACATCATTATATTAGCAGCTGTGATGGGGAAGTTACTTTATTGATATACCTGCTTCATTGAGATACTTATAATCCTATATATAGTGCATATATGTCTGCCTATTGGGGGATATTGTGAGTTACATAGATTGCATATATATGGACAAATATATGGAGGTTATTATTGTTTAGCCCCGGATTAGTCTATTATCGCTATAACATATAAGATATGGAGATGGGCACTATTATATATTGATTTGAATGTAGTTCATACCTGTCTGCATTTGTCTACAAAAGTACATTCTTCCCAGTACTGATATAAGTGTAGATACACTGCCAAGCTAAAAATATATATACTGAATAAAACTATAAGATGAGCGTCATAATTCCAAATTCCACCACAATAGTGTTTTACATGCATTTACTGGGTCCTTAAAAGTTTCTCACCACAAAAAAGATCAAGATTCACTCTTTAATTCACTAAAAATCCTTAATATTCATGTCAACACTGTTGTACTACATTTCTATGTGCCAGTAAAGATGTATATCTATGTACCATGTTAGTTAGTAAATAGAAAAATATGCTCCTCTCAACACAACACAAGCCTTAGATACACAGCTTGGTAATAGCTTACCGATCTGTAACAAAAGTACATTCTTCCCAGTACTGATATAAGTGTAGATACACTGCCAAGCTAAAAATATATATACTGAATAAAACTATAAGATGAGCGTCATAATTCCAAATTCCACCACAATAGTGTTTTACATGCATTTACTGGGTCCTTAAAAGTTTCTCACCACAAAAAAGATCAAGATTCACTCTTCAAAAATATATATACTGAATAAAACTATAAGATGAGCGTCGTAATTCCAAATGTGAGATCCCACTGACTATACACAATGCAATACTATTTACTGTTTGCCTGAATTACCGTAGCATCGACCTTCACTCATTCTGACAATTCATGTCAACACTGTTGTACTACATTTCTATGTGCCAGTAAAGATGTATATCTATGTACCATGTTAGTTAGTAAATAGAAAAATATGCTCCTCTCAACACAACACAAGCCTTAGATACACAGCTTGGTAATAGCTTACCGATCTGTAACAAAAGTCTGTATTTCACTAGAACTCCTTATACATTTACTGGGTCCTTAAAAGTTTCTCTCCTCTTTAATACACTAATACTCCACAGACTAATCAAAGTCACTGAATAAAATATAAATAGAGATGAATAAATCACTTTGATTGAAATTCACAAATCCAGCAGCTCAGATTTCCCACCCACAGCAAAGTTCAGACAGATCAAGTCCCAGGGAGACGGATTAAATGATAGGGGGCGTGTCGACCTGTCAGATTTGAGTTTGACGAATACTACAGTTCCTATACTACTAATATAGCACCCTCAAATGGCATAATGCAGCCCCCCTCATATAGTATAATGCAGCCCCCACACAGAATATAATGCAGCCACCCACAGAATATAATGTAGCCCAGGGTTCGACAAACCCGGGCGCCAGGTCGCCAGTGGCGCCTAGAAAATCATGCCTGGCCCTCGGGTTTGTCGGGGCCCTGAGCAGGCGGGCACCCATATGCTCCAGATTATGCCCCCATATGCTGCACAATTATGCCCCATAGTATAGGCCTCATATGCAGCTGCTGCTGCTGCAAAAAAAAAAAAAATGACATACTCACCTCTCGTCGCTGGGGGCCAGGTGCCGGTGTCCTGAGCAGGGGGTGACACAGGCGTGCTATGGGGGACAGGTGCCGGTGTCACCGCTCGCTCAGGACCCCGGCACTTGTGATATTTACCTGTCCTTCGGTCCACCGCAGCGCCGGGGCGAGCACTAACTACGTCATCGCGCCCTCTGCCTGATAATTCACAGCCAGAGGAGTCGGACCGAGGGAGCAGCGCGCTGCGGTGGACCGAGGGACAGGTAAATATCACTATACTCACCCCTCCGCCGCGCGTCCCTGCAGCCTCTCCTCTTCTCCCGGCGCTCTCCGCAGTCCTTCAGTCCTGCAGCGGTCACGTGCTACCGCTCATTAAAGTCATGAACATGTGCATATTCATGACTTTAATGAGCGGTGCCATGTGACCGCTGCAGGAAGGAGCCGGAGATCGTGGGAGAAGCAGGAGGGCTGCAGAGACCGCGCCAGCGGAGGGGTGAGTATGATCCGACACCCCCGCTCCCCCGCCGACCCCCGTATATGACCCGTGTTGTGAATGGGTTTGAGATGAGTTCTGAGCAGAGGCTCCCTCTGGTGGTTACAAGCGGTGCTAGTCTGTCCAGTGAAGATTGTGAGGACTGGGAATCAGGTGTTACTGATTGGTCTTATATAAGGGAGTCACCTTCCCATCAGGGTTGCCGGTGATCGATTGTTCTGGTCTGGATCCTTTTTTCCTGTTTCCCTTGTAGCCTGCTGTCGTGTCTGCATCTCCTGCTAACAGATAAGACATTTTCTTCTTTTGTGTTTGTGCTATATTTTTGCATTTTGTCCTGCACTTCTGTGGGGCCTTCAGGGTCCCCTCCGGGGGCTTCTGCCCTCTCAGTTTTGTTCAGCCACTGATGTTTGTACTTTTGCTTTTTCCAGTTTTTTCAGTGGCTGCTGTTTTGATTTTATTACACCAGAGAACTAATTTAGGTGGAAGAGGTCGTGTGATCTCAGGTGTTTTTGAAATTAGTAGAGTTGGTGCCTTTCAGGGTTTTCTGGGATTGCAGTAAGTACCCTTCCTATCCTTTTCTATTTAGTTAGTTTGGGCCCCAGCGTTTGCTCATACTATTTTCTTTCTGTGTCAGTATTTCATCTTGTCTAACCGCCATTACATGTTTGGGGGCTTTCTATTATCTTTGGGATTCTGCTCCGGGGCAGATAGCTTTCCTATTTCTATCTTTAGGTGTAGTTAGTTTCTCAGGCTGTGACGAGGCGTCTAGGACCAACGTAGGAACGCTCCACGGCTGCCTCTAGTTGTGGTGGTTAGTCAGGGTACTGCAATCTCATAGATTCCAACTGCTCTGGTGTATTGCCTTTTTTACCTGCACTCCTCAGCTACCGAAACATAACAGTATCACCGGCCTAAAAATTGAAAATTGTATGGTACTCACAGAAGGGAAAAAATATTGTGAAAGAAAAAAGGTTGTCAGAGTTGTCAGAGATATTTTCCTGTTTGTTGCATTTTTTTCCCTCTGTATCTCTGGGTGCTGAGGAGGATTTTTTTTTCTCTCAATGGAGTTTGCACAGTTGTCTGGCCGTGTGGATCAGCTTGCCACTGAGGTTCAGAGTATTGCTGCATATCTTGCTAGGTTGCCTGTTGTGGAACCTAGGATTCCCATGCCAGATTTGTTTTTAGGGGATCGAGCTAAGTTTCAGAATTTCAAAAATAATTGTAAATTGTTTTTTGCCTTAAAATCTAAGTCCTCAGGGAACGCAGCGCAGCAGGTTCAAATTATCATCTCTCTCCTGCGCGGCGATCCTCAGGATTGGGCTTTTTCCCTGATACCTGGGGATCCTGTTTTGAGTGATGTTGATGCGTTTTTTCAGGCCTTGGGGTTATTGTACAATGAGCCTAATGTCACTGATCAAGCTGAAAAAGCCTTGTTGGCATTAAATCAGGGGCTTGATGACGCTGAGTTATACTGTCAGAGATTCCGTAGGTGGGCAGTCCTGACCAAATGGAATGACGACGCTTTGGCAGCCCTTTTCCGGAAGGGTCTGTCTGATAATGTAAAGGATGTTATGGTGGGATTCCCTGTCCCCTCTGGTCTCAATGATTCTATGTCATTAGCGATTCAAATTGACAGACGTTTGCGTGAGCGGAGAAGTATGCGTGGAATGGTGCTGCCTTGTGAACCAGCTTCTGAACCCATGCAGTGTGATAGAGTGGTGTCTGGGGCACAGCGTCATGAGTTTCGAAAGCGCAATGGGTTATGTTTCTACTGTGGTGATGCCTCTCATGCTATTTCAGTCTGCCCTAAGCGGGGAAGACGTTTTGCACGCTCAGTTGTCTTGGGTAGTGTTCAGACTAAGTTTTTATTAACTGTCACTCTGATATGCTCTCTGTCCTCATTTTCTGCTCAGGCTTTCGTTGATTCTGGAGCAGCTATTAACCTGATGGATTATGATTTTGCTAAACGTTGTGGATTTCCCTTGATACCCCTACAGAAGTCTATTCCCCTACTGGGGATCGATTCTACCCCTTTGGCTGAGAATAAACCCCAGTTTTCTACTCGGGTGATAATGAGGGTTGAACCTGATCACCAGGAGTGCTGCAAATTTTTGGTTCTGTATAATCTGCATGACATTATCGTGCTGGGTTTTCCTTGGTTACAGTCTCATAATCCTGTTTTGGATTGGAAATCTGTGTCTGTAACCAGTTGGGGCTGCCAATGTGTTAATACCAACACTCTTGTTTTTTCTGCCTCCCCCCAAGCTCAGGATGTTCCTGACTTTTTGATTGATTTTTCTGATGTGTTTAGCGAAAGTAAATCTGCATCCTTGCCTCCCCATAGGAGCTATGACTGCGCTATTGAATTAGTGCCGGGTAGTAAATTCCCTAAAGGTCGCCTTTTTAACTTTTCTGTACCTGAACATGACGCTATGCGGTCTTATATCAAGGAATCATTGGAGAAGGGTCATATCAGACCATCCTCTTCACCCTTAGGTGCCGGTTTTTTCTTTGTGGCCAAAAAGGATGGTTCATTAAGGCCGTGTATTGATTATCGTCTCTTGAACAATATTACTGTGAAATATCAATACCCGTTACCCTTGATTTCTGACCTGTTTTCCAGGGTGAAAAACGCTACTTGGTTTACCAAGCTTGACCTCAGGGGGGCGTATAACCTTATTCGCATTAAGCACGGGGATGAATGGAAGACGGCATTCAATACCCCTGAAGGGCATTTTGAGTACCTGGTGATGCCCTTTGGGCTCACTAATGCTCCTTCCGTCTTCCAGTCCTTCATGAATGACATTTTCAGGGATTTTGTGGACAAATTTCTGATTGTTTATTTGGATGATATCTTGATTTTTTCTAATGACTGGGACTCTCATGTGAAACATGTTCGAACTGTATTCCAGATTTTGAGAGAGAATGCTCTGTATGTGAAGGGATCAAAGTGTCTTTTTGGCGTACAGAGGATCTCATTTCTGGGATTCATTTTGTCCCCATCTGTTATTGAAATGGACCCGGTCAAGGTTCAGGCCATCTGTGATTGGGTCCAACCTACTTCATTAAAGGCTCTTCAGAGATTTTTGGGTTTTGCCAATTTTTATCGTAAATTTATTGGTAATTTCTCGGTTATTGTTAAACCATTAACTGATTTGACCAGAAAGGGTTCTGATGTGGTGAATTGGCCTCCTGAGGCAGTCTCTGCATTTCAGGAACTTAAGCGGAGATTCACTTCTGCTCCTGTTCTACGGCAGCCTGATGTTTCTCTGCCATTTCAGGTGGAGGTTGATGCCTCTGAAATTGGGGCAGGTGCCGTTTTGTCCCAAAAAGATCCAGAGACCTCTAAAAGTAACCCTTGTGCCTTTTTCTCTCGAAAATTTTCTCCTACTGAACGTAATTATGACGTGGGTAATCGGGAGTTATTGGCCATGAAGTGGGCTTTTGAAGAGTGGAGACATTGGCTGGAGGGAGCCAAACATCAGGTGGTGGTCCTTACGGACCATAAGAATCTGTTCTATCTGGAATCTGCCAAGCGACTCAATCCTAGACAGGCCAGGTGGGCCTTGTTTTTCACACGTTTTAATTTTGTGGTTTCCTTTCTTCCTGGCACTAAGAATGTTAAGGCGGATGCCCTCTCGAGGAGTTTCCTTGCGGACTCTCCTGAGTTATCTGATCCTTCTGTTATTTTGAAAGAGGGTGTAGTTCTTTCCGCCATCTCGCCCAATTTGAGACTTGCTCTGGAGGGGTGTCAGGAGGATAGGCCCGAGCGCTGCCCTGTTGGAAAATTGTTTGTCCCGGACCAGTGGAAAAAGAGTGTGATGTCTGAGATTCATTGTTCCGCATTGGCTGGGCATCCCAGAATTTTTGGTACCAGAGACTTGGTTAGTCGGTCCTTTTGGTGGCCTACCTTGTCTCGTGATGTCAGGGAATTTGTGCAGTCCTGCGGGACTTGCTCTCGCTCTAGTGGTTTGTTGATGCCATTGCCTGTGCCCAAGAGACCATGGACCCATATCTCTATGGATTTCATTTCCGACCTTCCTGTTTCTCAGAGAATGACCACCATCTGGGTAATTTGTGATAGGTTTTCCAAAATGATACATCTTGTGCCATTACCTAAGTTGCCTTCCTCCTCTGAATTGGTGCCGTTGTTCCTTCAGCACGTGGTTCGTTTACACGGCATTCCTGAGAACATTGTGTCTGACAGAGGAGTCCAGTTTGTTTCCAGATTTTGGAGGACTTTTTGTTCTAAACTGGGTGTTCAATTGTCTTTCTCCTCGGCATTTCATCCTCAGACCAATGGTCAAACTGAGAGAACAAACCAGACATTGGAGACTTAGCTAAGATGCTTTGTCTGCTGATCAGGATGACTGGGTCTCTTTTTTGCCTTTGGCTGAGTTTGCTCTTAATAATAGGGCTAGCTCTGCCACTTTGATGTCTCCATTTTTTTGTAATTCTGGGTTTCACCCTCGATTTTCTTCAGGACAGACGGAGGCTTCTGTCTGTCCAGGTGTTGACTCTGTTGTGGAGCGTATGCAACAGATTTGGGACCAGGTAGTGGAGAGGTTGTCCCTCTCTCAGGAGAGGGCCCAGCGGTTTGCTAACCGGCATAGGACTGATGGTCCTCGGTTTAAAGTGGGGGACTTGGTCTGGTTGTCCTCAAAGAATATTCCTATGAGAGTAGCATCTCCTAAATTTAAGCCTAGGTTCATTGGACCTTATAAGATCATGGAGATTATTAATCCTGTTTCTTTTCGTTTGCTTCTTCCAGGGACATTTAAGATCCATAACGTGTTCCACAAGTCCTTGTTGAAGAGGTTTGTTGAGCCAGTGGTTCCTGCTGCTGTGCCTCCTGACCCTGTTTTGGTTGAGGGCAATCTGGAGTATGTGGTTGAGAAAATATTAGATTCTCGTTTTTCTAGACGGAAACTCCAGTATTTGGTTAAATGGAGAGGTTATGGTCAGGAAGACAATTCTTGGGTGTTTGCTTCGGACATCCATGCTAGGAGACTTATCCGTGCATATCATAGAACTCATCCTGACCGACCTGGTTGCTCAAATGAGGGTTCGGTGACCCCTCCTCAAGGGGGGGGTACTGTTGTGAATGGGTTTGAGATGAGTTCTGAGCAGAGGCTCCCTCTGGTGGTTACAAGCGGTGCTAGTCTGTCCAGTGAAGATTGTGAGGACTGGGAATCAGGTGTTACTGATTGGTCTTGTATAAGGGAGTCACCTTCCCATCAGGGTTGCCGGTGATCAATTGTTCTTGTCTAGATCCTTTTTTCCTGTTTCCCTTGTAGCCTGCTGTGTCGTGTCTGCATCTCCTGCTAACAGATAAGACATTTTCTTCTTTTGTGTTTGTGCTATATTTTTGCATTTTGTCCTGCACTTCTGTGGGGGCCTTCAGGGTCCCCTCCGGGGGCTTCTGCCCTCTCAGTTTTGTTCAGCCACTGATGTTTGTACTTTTGCTTTTTCCATTTTTTTCAGTGGCTGCTGTTTTGATTTTGTTACACCAGAGAACTAATTTAGGTGGAAGAGGTCGTGTGATCTCAGGTGTTTTTGAAATTAGTAGAGTTGGTGCCTTTCAGGGTTTTCTGGGATTGCAGTAAGTACCCTTCCTATCCTTTTCTATTTAGTTAGTTTGGGCCCCAGCGTTTGCTCATACTATTTTCTTTCTGTGTCAGTATTTCATCTTGTCTAACCGCCATTACATGTTTGGGGGCTTTCTATTATCTTTGGGATTCTGCTCCGGGGCAGATAGCTTTCCTATTTCTATCTTTAGGTGTAGTTAGTTTCTCAGGCTGTGACGAGGCGTCTAGGACCAACGTAGGAACGCTCCACGGCTGCCTCTAGTTGTGGTGGTTAGTCAGGGTACTGCAATCTCATAGATTCCAACTGCTCTGGTGTATTGCCTTTTTTACCTGCACTCCTCAGCTACCGAAACATAACAGACCCGCGTATAAGCCGAGAGGGGGACTTTCAGCCCTAAAAAATGGGCTGAAAATCTCGGCTTATACATGGGTATATACGGTATATATACATGTCATTGTGACATATATACACACACATATATATATTTATAGTTCATACACTTCTACATACTGTAATAGCCGCTAATTCAATTGCCGGCTTTTGCGAAACTACAGACCCAACATGAAATGACACATGGTTTACATACAGTTAACCATGTCATTTCATGTAGTATGATATATGGTTTTAACTTACAATTACATGAGTGTATGTGTGCAAAATTGCAGACATGTAGGGGTTAATTAAAGGTGTAAATTTGTTGAAAAAAATGCGTGGGCTCCTGCTGTGTTTTCTCCACAAGACAAAGCAAGCGAGTGGGGGCAAATAATAGCCCAGGGAGGGTGCATTTATTTTGTGCCCCCCTGGCTACTAACATCTGCCCCCAGACACCCCAGAAAAGGCAAATCTATAATTAGATTAGCCCTTTCTGGCACTTTGCCCATCTATTCCCATTGCCCTGTAGCGGTGGCGAATGGGTTAATAAGGGGCTAAAGCCACCTTGCAATTGAAAGGTGACTTTAAGCCAGGTTAATAATTGAGAGCTGTCAATTAGACAACTATCAATTATTAATCCTACTGTATGAAAGAAAAATCAAACACACACACTTTGCTTATTTCGTTAAAATGATTTTTTATTAAACAGTTTTTGATCATTTTTATTTTCCTGCTAAAACCATTTCCTGTAATAAAAATAAAATAAAAAAGCAAAATGATTCTTACCTATCCGATGCACAGTCAGGTTCCACGCTGTAATCCATCAGAAAGGGTTAACAGGTTACAGCTAGCAGGCAGCTAATGCTGCCTGCTGAGCTGTAATCCCCTGAATGAATAAGTTCCTCTCCCGGCAAAATGAGAGGAAGTGATTAATGTGTGAAGCTTAATTGATTGCTTCCCACTTTCACTTCAGGTCAGGTCACCCGGGGACACCGCACAGCAGCAGTGACATCAGAGGGAGTCCCCAGGTGACCTGACCTGAAGTGAAAGTGGGAAGCAATCAATTAAGCTTCACACACTAATCACTTCCTCTCCTGTTGCCGGGAGAGGAACTGATTCATTCAGGGGATTACAGCTGAGCAATAAAATATGGCCCATAACTGTGTCTTTATTTCATTAAAAGGATTAATAATTAATGTGTGTTTTTTTTTTTTTCCTTTCATACAATAGGATTAATAATTGAGAGTTGTCAAATTGACAACTCTCAATTATTAACCTGGCTTAAAGTCACCTTTCAATTGCAAGGTGGCTTTAACCCATTATTAACCCATTCGCCACCTCTACAGGGCAATGGGAATAGACGGGCAAAGTGCCAGAAAGGGCGAATCTAATTACAGATTTGCCTTTTCTGGGGTGTCTGGGGGCAGATGTTAGTAGCCAGGGGGGGCACAAAATAAATGCACCCTCCCTGGGCTATTATTATTTTCCCCCACTCGCTTGTTTTGTCTGTCTGGTGGAGAAAATACAGCGGGAGCCCACTCATTTTTTTCAACGAATTTACACCTTTAATTAAACCCTACATGTGTGAAATTTCACTCACATACACTCATGTAATTGTTAGTGAAAACCATATATCAAAAAACATGAAATGACGTGGTTAACTGTATGTAAACCATGTGTCATTTCATGTCGGGTCTGTAATTTCACAAAATTACGTTATGTAGAAGTGTATGAACTATAAATATATGTATGTGTATTGTGAGGCAGTGACCGGGATCGTTTACGAGGGACGTTATATTTCCCCAGAATGTGTACAGAGACCTATTAAAGCCATTGGAGTGCATTGCAGTCACACACACAGCTGCGGCTGCAATGCAGGAATGAAGGTGGGCAATGACCTAGTCAGACTACCTGGCTAAGGCAGATTAAGTAAAATCCGGCAGGGCCTTCATTTCTTGGAGGAGGTCACAGGAGGCAGTGGGGCGGCCTCCTCCCTCCAACCCGGGTTTTCCAGTGGCTTTTGCCACAGGTCTTTAAAACTCCTGCACTAAGGATTAGTGTTGTTCTATGTTTGGACCCTGCTAGGAGCATAGCAGGAAAGCTCCACAGGATTGTGTGTAGCTGAACCCACGCCTGGGACGGCTCTGCACCTGTCAGGCTCTGTTCGGCCCGGCGCGGCCGTTGTCCCTGGCAACCATTGTTTATGGACTGATGTTACCCCGGCTGCATACCGGAGGACTTTTCTGTTTAACCCGTGAGTTGCTGAATAAAAGCTGTTTAATTTGGACTTGCTTGGGTCACTGCCTCAGTTACTGCACCGTGTGAACACCGCCGCCTTACAACTTGGTGGAGAATGCGGGCATTGTGACTGAGGTATACCCCCACCGGCAGCTTCATGACCCCAATCCGGCCGGCCACTTTTCAGCCTCACCCCGTGGACAAAATGGAGGAGCTGGTAAAGCAGCTGGTAATTACACAACAGCAGCAGCTGCAGTCTCAGCGACAACAGCAGGAGCAGTACCTGAGTCTCCAGCGGCAACAGCAGGAGCGGGAGCAACAGCACAATGAGCAACAGCAGCTATTGTACCAGCAGCAGCAAAAAACAAACGAACTGTTGCTGCAACAGATTTCTGCACTGCGGGAGACCTCGACGGCACCAGCCCCTGAACGTCGCGAGGCCCGAGACAGGGTTCGCTCAGCGTTGAGGAAGATGGGACCGGAGGACGACGTGGAAGCTTTCCTGACAGTTTGAGCGCACAGCGGAGCAGGAAAACCTACCCGCCGACCAGTGGGCAGAAGTAGTAGCTCCGTTTCTGGTCAGCGATGCACAAAAGGCCTACTTCGATCTCAATCGGGAGGACGCCCAGGACTACCAGAGGCTCAAAGGTGAGATCCTTGCCCGACTGGGGGTTAATACATACGTGAGGGCTCAGCGTGTATTTTCATGGGCCTATGTGGAGACACGACCCGCGCGGTCTCAGGCTTATGACCTCCTGCAGCTGGTAAAGAAGTGGCTCCAGCCAGAGACTTTGTCTCCAGCCCAGATGGTGGAGAGGGTGGTGGTTGACCGGCTGGTAAGGACTCTGCCGGCTGCTATACAACGTTGGGTGGGGCAAGGCGACCCCGGCACACTCGACCAGGTAGTCAGTTTGATCGAGCGCTTCTCGGCCACTCAAGACTTTATTCGAGACTCCGCCCCCTCTCGGCTGTCAAGCCGATCCCTGCCAACCCAGGAATCGGGAAAGGGGTCGCGTCCCTCTGCTGGGGACAGTCAGCACCGTACCTGTGCTGAAGGGGAACCCCGGAGTGAGAGTGGCAGGAGACCGGTTCCCTCCCAAACTGTCATAAGACCTAACAGTACCTCCACCCTTAGGTGCTGGCGGTGTCAGGGGCCGGGACATGTGATGGCTAATTGTCCCCTGACTACGGAACCCATGGACTGCGGATATAGCCGCCGGGTCTCAATGTATGCCCAGACCGTCTGCACAGCAATCCTCGACCCCCAGGACAGTGAACTCCAACTATGCCAGGTACTGGTTAATGGGTACCCTACGGAGGCTCTCCTGGACTCAGGGAGCCTCGTGACTCTGGTACATGGGTCACTGGTGGCAGGAGACAACCCCAGCGGACGGCAGGTCGGGGTTGTATGTATCCATGGGGACCTCCGAGAGTATCCAACTACGGTAGTAGTTTTGTCCACGCCATGTGGAGACATAAAACATGTGGTGGGAGTGGTAAAAAATCTTCCCTATGGGTCTGTGTTGGGAAGAGACTTGCCCCTGTTCTGGACTCTGTGGAAAAACAAAATCCATTCTCCCCTGGTAAAATGTATTACAGATGCTGTACCCGACGAACCTGCCGTAGGGGGTCCCACATAGGGATAGAGTGTGACCCCGATAGGTTTCCCTTAGAGGTGCTGGCAGGAGAGGTGGAGGAGACCGCATCGATTCCCGAGCTGGAAGTGTCCAGGGCCACGTTTGGGACAGCTCAGCTACAAGATCCCACCCTGACTCAGGCGCGGGAAAGGGTACTAGAGGTAAATGGCGTAGCCCAACAGCCCAATGCAGATACGGTATTTCCACGCATGGTAGTCAGTGGTGAGTTGCTTTATAGGATAGATAAAATCAGGGACGAGGTTGTGGAACAGTTGGTAGCACCTCAGTAGTATCATCGGGTGATTCTAGATTTGGCACACTCACACTTGCTGGGTGGCCACTTAGGGGAAAAAAAAAAACTCTAGAACGTATCTTGCAGCGGTTCTTTTGGCCTGGAGTTTACGCAGAGGTCAAAAGGTACTGCGAATCCTGCCCCGAATGTCAGTTGACCTCACCCACTGCAAGTTTCCGTAGTCCATTGGTACCCCTGCCAGTAATAGAGGTACCTTTTGAACGGATTGCAATGGATTTGGTAGGGCCCATTGTAAAATCCGCCCGTGGCCACCAACACATACTGGTGGTCGTCGACTATGCCACCCGGTACCCGGAGGCTATACCACTACGCCACACCTCGGCAAAACTTATTGCCCGAGAACTGTTTGCCATGTTCTGTCGCCTGGGACTACCTAAGGAGATCCTGACGGATCAGGGGACCCCCTTTATGTCCAAGGTGACAAGAGAACTGTTTAAACTGCTAAAAATTAAACAATTGCGCACCTCGGTGTACCACCCTCAAACCGACGGGTTAGTAGAACGGTTCAAT
Source organism: Oophaga sylvatica (assembly GCA_033576555.1). Classification (NCBI taxonomy): domain Eukaryota; kingdom Metazoa; phylum Chordata; class Amphibia; order Anura; family Dendrobatidae; genus Oophaga; species Oophaga sylvatica. Next base: position 29,894 of record JARQOD010001878.1, on the reverse strand, counting down.
AGAACCCTCAAGTCCATGTTAAAAAAGGTGATTTCTAAGGATGGAAGGGATTGGGACATGTTGCTACCCTATTTGATGTTCGCTGTCCGTGAGGTACCCCAGGCTTCCACAGGGTTCTCTCCCTTTGAGTTATTGTACGGCAGACACCCTAGGGGTCTGTTGGACGTAGCCAAAGAGACATGGGAACAAGAGCCGACTCCACATAGGAGTATAATTGAACACGTGGCTAGTATGCAGGACCGGATCTCGGCGGTCATGCCCATCGTGAAAGAACATCTGTTAGATGCCCAGGCAACCCAGAGGCGCACATATAATAAGAGCCAGAGTCAGGTCTTTTAACAAGGGCGATCGAGTATTAGTACTGGTACCCACAGCCAAGAGTAAGCTCATGGCCAAGTGGCAAGGGCCATATGAGATTCGAGAAAAGGTGGGGGAGGTAAATTACCGGGTGCATCAGCCCGGAAGGAGGAAACCTGAGCAGATTTATCATGTAAACCTGCTAAAGCCTTGGAAAGATCGAGAGTGTTTAGTTACAGACATCACCCCGGGCATATCACCAGAGAGTTCTCTACCTTCAGCCAGGGAAGCAACCAAGGGGGAGGTCAGGATAAGTGATGCCCTCACTAAACAGCAGCGACGGGAGGCTCGCTCCCTGGTGCAAAACAATACCGACGTGTTCTCAGAGCTACCAGGTAGGACTACGGTTATCCAACATGACATTGTCACCGAACCTGGGGTAAGGGTGCGAATAAGACCGTACCGGGTGCCCGAAGCCCGGAGGCAAGCCATCACGGCTGAGGTAAAACAAATGCTTCAGTTAGGCGTCATAGAGGAATCACGGAGTGGGCTAGCCCCATTGTACTGATTCCAAAGCCAGACGGATCATTACGCTTCTGTAATGATTTCCGGAAATTGAATGAAGTGTCAAAGTTCGACCTTTATCCAATGCCCCGGGTGGACGAGCTGATTGAGAGACTGGGGCAGGCCCAGTACTTTACCACGCTCGATCTCACCAAGGGTTACTGGCAGGTACCTCTCACAGATTCGGCGAAGGAAAAGACCACCTTCGTAACTCCGGAGGGTCTATTTCACTATGTGGTCTTACCTTTTGGGTTACATGGGGCCCCGGCTACATTTCAGAGATTGATGGACATAGTGCTCAAGCCTCATCAGGAATACGCGTCCGCGTATCTAGATGATATCATCATATTTAGCACCGACTGGCAAACGCACCTAACACACGTACAAGCGGTGCTGGATTCTCTCAGAGCCGCGGGGTTAACGGCAAACCCCAAAAAATGTGCGATAGGGCTGGAGGAAGCTCGATATTTGGGGTATGTGATAGGCCGAGAAGCTATCAAGCCCCAAATCAATAAAGTTGAGGCCATAAAAAACTGGCCTAAACCATCGAGTACAAAACAGGTGAGGGCGTTCCTTGGCATCCTTGGGTATTACCGCCGGTTTATACCTAATTTTGCCGGGCGAACGGCGGCCCTGACCGATCTCTTGAAAGGAAAAAAAACGGTAATGGTTTGGTGGAACCCTCAGGCAGAAGAAGCCTTTCAGTCCATGAAGTTGGCCCTTGTGGACAGCCGGTCCTCATCAGCCCCAACTTCAATGAAACCTTCATTGTACAGACAGATGCCTCGGAGGTAGGACTAGGGGCGGTGTTGTCACAAAAAGTGAATGGTGAAGAGCACCCGGTCACCTACTTGAGTAGAAAACTTGTCCCGGCAGAGAAAAACTATAGCGTGGTAGAGAAGGAGTGTTTGGCTATTAAGTGGGCCTTGGAATCACTACGTTATTATTTACTCGGGCGTCAGTTCCGCTTGGTGACGGACCACTCACCCTTGGTATGGATGAGGAATGCCAAAGAGAGGAATGCGCGAGTCACCAGGTGGTTCCTGTCACTGCAAAATTTCAGTTTCTCTGTAGAACATCGCCCTGGGAAGTTGCAAGCAAACGCGGATGCCCTGTCCCGGGCACCCTGTATGGTGGCAAATGTTCAACCTCACAAGTTTGAACAGAGGGGGGGGATATGTGAGGCAGTGATCGGGATCGTTTACGAGGGACGTTATATTTCCCCCAGAATGTGTACAGAGACCTATTAAAGCCATTGGAGTGCATTGCAGTCACACACACAGCTGCGGCTGCAATGCAGGAATGAAGGTGAGCAATGACCTAGTCAGACTACCTGGCTAAGGCAGATTAAGTAAAATCCGGCAGGGCCTTCATTTCTTGGAGGAGGTCACAGGAGGCAGTGGGCGGCCTCCTCCCTCCAACCCGGGTTTTCCAGTGGCTTTTGCCACAGGTCTTTAAAACTCCTGCAGTAAGGATTAGTGTTGTTCTATGTTTGGACCCTGCTAGGAGCATAGCAGGAAAGCTCCACAGGATTGTGTGTAGCTGAACCCACGCCTGGGACGGCTTTGCACCTGTCAGGCTCTGTTCGGCCCGGCGCGGCCGTTGTCCCCGGCAACCATTGTTTATGGACTGATGTTACCCCGGCTGCATACCGGAGGACTTTTCTGTTTAACCCGTGAGTTGCTGAATAAAAGCTGTTTAATTTGGACTTGCTTGGGTCACTGCCTCAGTTACTGCACGGTGTGAACACCGCCGCCTTACAACATTATATATATATATATATATATATATATATATATATATATAATCTCACAATGACACATAAAAAAAAATATATATATATATATATATATTATGTATTGATTCTATTCTTTATTAAAGCTGTCAGTGTGATTTTACAGTATAGCCGGGGATGAATTGCCGACTTTTCTAAAGGACACCGGTGCGATTTAATCGCAAGTCACACGTGCGGTCCGTTTTTAATCCGATTTTTCATCGCACCCATAGACTTGCATTGGCGATTGTCAACCCACAATCGGTGACAATCGCAGCATGCTGCGATTGCACTCGCACGTTTAAAACGGACCACAAAAAATCTGATACTGGGAGCTGCTCCATAGATTAACATAGGGCAGACTGCAATACGATATTTCATCGCATTGCAGTCGTCCGATTTTGTCGCCAGTGTGACCCCGGCCTTAAAGCGCTTGTAGCTTCAGTGAAAAGAATTTTGAGAGATCTCAACTTTTGTAAGTCGAAGAGATTCTTTAGGCCTCTTAAATTCCAGGGTGCGGATACAATTGCAAATCCTAACACCAAGTATAGCTACTACCCAATTTTCATTTGCATTCTTCTATAAAGTTTATGTTATATGTATTTGGGGAATATTTAAAAGAAATATTAAGATATTAAATTTAATAGTTTACAACGCGCATTGATAATTAGGATAAAATAATTTGGGTCAATATACATGTATTCCTACTTTTGTATGTGGAATCTTTGGTGTAAATTTATATGTGTCACAGTCTGAGTGACAGATGAGGATGAGCAGCTGCTGAGAGTATAATGTGGTATGTATGATGTATGCTAGAGAAAAAAAAAAAGAAATATCTACACAACATGTATTTCTATATTTCTTTAGTAATTTTTTTTTATTTAATTGTGGATAAGTGTAATCACACTTCAAAATGGTTTAAGAAAATCTACATTTAGGTTTTTTTTCCCCAAAAGGCTAATTTTATAATATTCAATGTTATTTTTCAATGGTTACATGGATGGTACACATCTTCAGACAAATATATGGTATAAAGCTAATATAGAAGTTACATAAATAATTTATGAAATATTTTTAATTTTGGTTTTGATAAATGAATTATTTCATAAAATAACATTTTTTGGTATTAAGGGGAAAATGTGTTTTGATCCTGATTACATCATCACATTTCATCAATACCTCTTCTTCACACATTTTAAAGAATATAAAAAGGTACAATGGTATAACTACTAGGGATAATAACTAAGTATTATAAAGAGTCATTTCTTTACACTAAAAAGGGTATTACATGCAAAGTTGCATAATTTGAATATTTTGGTAACAGAAGGTTATGACAAATATGAAATCATCCAGATAATGGAAATATTAAGGGTATGTGTTACTGAGAACATAACTACTCAGCATTTGTCATAAACATATAAAGGCCTTATTTTCATTTTTATTCTTATTTTTCATTCTTAATTTTTACTCTTACTTTATTTCTATTTTTAATTCTTATTTTTTTATTTTTTATCTCAAGAGAAAAAATATCACTATTTAATAAAGTAATGTCTAGTACGAGAATATTGCTTCAATAAATATAGTGAAGATATCGTTTCATTAAAAGAAAATGTTTTATTTCTGAGTAAATACAATAATTCTTTCATTAATTCATTCACTCATATACAGTTATATGAAAAAGTTTGGGCACCCCTATTAATCTTAAGCTTAATGTTTTATAAAAATTGGTGTTTTTGCAACAGCTATTTCAGTTTGATATATCTAATAACTATTGGACACAGTAATGTTTCTGCCTTGAAATGAGGTTTATTGTACTAACAGAAAATGTGCAATCTGCATCCAAACAAAATTTGACAGGTGCATAAGTATGGGCACCTCACCAGAAAAGTGACATTAATATTTAGTAGATCCTCCTTTTGCAAAAATAACAGCCTCTAGTCGCTTCCTGTAGCTTTTAATAAGTTCCTGGATCCTGGATGAAGGTATTTTTGACCATTCCTCTTTACAAAACAATTCCAGTTCAGTTAAGTTTGATGGTCGCCGAGCATGGACAGCCCTCTTCAAATGATCCCACAGATGTTCAATGATATTCAGGTCTGGGGACTGGGATGACTATTCCAGAACATTGTAATTGTTCCTCTGCATGAATGCCTGAGTAGATCTGGAGCAGTGTTTTGGATCATTGTCTTGCTGAAAGATTTATCCCCTGCGTAACTTCAACTTTGTCACTGATTCTTGAACATTATTGTCAAGAATCTGCTGATACTGAGTGGAATCCATGCGTCCCTCAACTTTAACAAGATAATAATAATAATAATAATCTTTATTTTTATATAGCGCTAACAGATTCCGCAGCGCTTTACAGTTTGCACACATTATCGTCGCTGTCCCCGATGGGGCTCACAATCTAGATTCCCTATCAGTATGTTTTTGGAGTGTGGGAGGAAACCGAGTACCCGGAGGAAACCCACGCAAACACGGGGAGAACATACAAATTGTGATGAACGGGCACACAGTCCGCCACACGGTAGCCCGGGGGTCACGGCTTGTGATCCCACCACTGCCACCAAATTGTGATGAACGGGCACACAGTCCGCCACACGGTAGCCCGGGGGTCACGGCTTGTGATCCCACCGCTGCCACCACATGTGATGGAACGTGCACACACATGACGGCTGCTGCCGTCCGACCCAGTAAACTGCAGGGATTTATAACTATCCCACTTCCACTTAGGAACTTGCAGCTCTCTGGCGCCCCCCTTACCCTCAGGTCAGTCAGGGAACTGCACCTAGGATAATTAGTCGCCAGACGGGTCACTTGGATGTGTGCTGGCTATTGGGCACGCTGCAGTGAGGGAATTATAATTACTCCTGGCTGCAGCCAGGCAGTACCCTTATAAACCCCGCTGCGTCACTGCCAGCGTCACCCAATAGATTAACACTTTACACCCCTTTCTTTTAGCTGCCACCAGCTACGGCTTTTGATGAACAATTTATCAAGAGGGTCCGTAGCAACCCCAAAACAGTAGCGTAGTGCTTCAGGCACGTGCAAATTCGTTTATAGAGCAGGAGAAACAAACTAATAAATTTATAGGTTTATTCCTTAAAAACAGGCAATGCTTATATAATATAAAAAGATGTAACAAACTGAGACAATATCGTTATGTACAGATGCAGTTATAAAATAGGATTAAGAATGAAAATCACTCACATGGTTGTTAGATCATATACAGGAAAGCAAGGCTGGGGGAAGGAGCCACACGTCATAGTTCATTGGTAGATCTCTTACTCAGGACATCCCAGCAGAAAGTATCCCTAAGGAACTTCACTGTAAGACTTATGCATGTCAGCTTCTGACCTCACAAAAAGGGCTGGTCCTCTGGCCACCTCCCCTGGCTGCAAGCTATGGTTTGAGCTCTGCAATATCATAAGGTTCATAACTCGTCCTGTGAACCTATCAGAATAACGGCAGACCTATCAATGATCTCACTCTAGAATGACGGTTCCAATGAGCCCACACTTGGGTGGGCTAGTTCATGGGGCACCCGAGAATTCCATTTCTCGGGTTCTGTTGGAGTTACGGGTTTACCAAGATTCCCGGTGCCGGCATTGGCCACACAGCCCCAAAGCATGATGTAACCTCCACCAAATTTTGTTGTGGGTAGTAAGTGTTTTTCTTGGAATGCTGTGGTTTTTTTGACGCCATGCATAACGCTTTTTTGTATGACCAAACAACTCAATCTTGGTTTCATCAGTCCACAGGACCTTCTTCCAAAAAGAAATTGGCTTCTCCAAATGTGCTTTTGCATACCTCAGCCGACTCTGTTTGTGGCGTGCTTGCAGAAACGGCTTCTTTCGCATCACTCTCCCATACAGCTTCTCCTTGTGCAAAGTGCGTTGTATAGTTGACCGTTGCACAGTGACACCATCTGCAGCAAGTTGATGCTGCAGCTCTCTGGAGGTGGTCTGAGAATTGTCCTTGACTGATCTCACCATTCTTTTTCTCTGCCTTTCTGATGTTTTTCTTGGCCTGCCACTTCTGGCCTAAACAAGAACTGTCCCTGTGTTCTTCCATTTCTTTACTATGTTCCTCACAGTGGAAACTGACAGGTTAAATCTCTGAGACAGCTTTTTGTATCTTTACCCTGAACAACTATGTTGAATAATCTTTGTTTTCAGATCATTTGACAGTTGTTTTGAGGAGCCCATGATGCCACTCTTCAGAGGAGATTCAGACAGGAGAACAACTTGCAAGTGGCCACTTTAAGTAGCTTTTCTCATGATTGCATACACCTGGCTATGAAGTTCAAAGCTCAATGAGGTTACAAAACCAAAAAAGTGCTTTAGTAAGTCAGTAAAAAGTAGGTAGGAGTATTTAAAACAAGAAAATGATAAGGGTGGCCATACTTATGCACCTGTCAAATTTTGTTTGAATGCAGATTGCACATGTTCTGCTAGTACAATAAACCTCATTTCAAGGCAGAAACATTACTGTGTCCAATAGTTATTAGATATATCAAACTGAAATAGCTGTTCCAAAAACACCAATTTTTATAAAATATTAAGCTTAAGATTAATAGGGGTGCCCAAACTTTTTTTATATAACTGTATTCTTATTTTAGTTCATGGCTATACATTCTTACATATTATTGGTCTATTAAAATATATTCTATTAAAGTTTTGGTAATAAAAATGGAAACACTTGTTACATAAAAAAATCCACTGACACCTATGGGTTGAAAAGGTAATTACACCTATGACATAAAAATGTTCTCTCTCATGAAGAATATGATTAATTATGCATTATCATTTATTATTGTTTTACATACAGACATGAATTCCATATTACTATTCTGATAATAATTATATGGATATTACTGATTGCTATGGTACGCTGTGATATTATATGTTAGGAAAATTACCAGATTTGGTATAGAATAGGGAATAAAGACTTCAAGCAAGATATTGAATTTACGTTAATAAAGAATTTTCATATTTCTAAATTCAAATAATTTTTAAAAGTTGCAAAAATAAAAAGCCAAAGTCCCAGAAGGTAAAAATGCTAAATGATTTCTGAGTAATAGACTGTCAATTACAATTCATTTCATCACTGACAACCACAACTACAGTATCCACCGCTGACAACCACAACTGCAGTATCCACAACTGAAAGCCACGATTGCAGTATCTAACCTGACAACCACAACTGCAGAGGACGATGATCCTATGATGCTAAGATGAACAGTGTTATCACGTTTTTATCACGTTCCAGTGGTTTCCTATCACCTATGAAGCTTCAATGAAAGCTGGTGAACAATAAGGTAATTATCAGGAAGCTACAACCCTGACATGTGTCCTGTGCATTAGGACTAAGGACTGGTTATGGTGCTATGTTTAGCAAGGAAGAGTCATTTTAACCCTTGCTTTGCTGACCAAAGACGTCACACCTGTTACAAGACCATTGAGGATGGCATGGAGGATTCCAGAAATATCCAAGGCGAGCCAATGTAAGTCCAGGTCTTTAAATGTGACACTGCTCAGATATTAAGGCTTCATTTCATCACTGGACTTTGTTTTCTTAGCAACATTTGAATTTATGGACTTTGATTGACACATGGTCTCTACAATATCTACATGTTATTTCAAAGGAATTATCATCTAAAAACTGTTTTAAAAGAACCAAGAAGATAGAATACATCAAAATGAAGACCAGATGACGACTGAACCCCAGATGCTTCAATTTAGATTTAGGGAAGTATAATTACATATTTTATATGAATATTGGTCACGGCTTACCATAACATGAATTCACATAATTATGTTATTGAGTGTGTATAACAATAATCTGATATTATTATTATAATAAAAATTAAATTATTTTGCTAAAGAAGAAGAAAAGAAGAAAGAAAATCTGATTATCCTAAAGATGAACTTCTCTACTTTGAGGGTTCCAATTAATGTCTGTCACCCTCAAAAGGGGGAATTGTTAAATTTTAATTATTGGTTATGGATTTATACAATATACACTTAATTCTGTACCGAGCACATTGACTGTCGCTGACATGACATATGCTATTTCTGTATGGTAAAGTGTCAACCCCATATACACAGACCATGTGCTGAGGGCCATATATATAACATGGCTACATGAAGGGAGGGGGGCTCTCTTTACTCTCTTCAGACACTAAAGGGACATTTTACCCTGACACTACGTTGAATGAACAGCTGTTATGTAACCACGTGTTGCTTCCAAAGATGCTCCTGACAGAGACAGATGTCATTTTACTATTCAGGATCCAAGGAAAGAAGCGTACAAACTTTGCTATGGACAATCTCTTTGTAACTACCGTATATACCCATGTATAAGCCGAGATTTTCAGCCCATTTTTTAGGGCTGAAAGTCCCCCTCTCGGCTTATACGCGGGTCATATACGGGGGTCGGCGGGGGTGTCGGATTATACTCACCTCTCCGCCGCCGCGGTCTCTGCAGCCCCCTGCTTCTCCAACGATCTTCGGCTCCTTCCTGCAACGGTCACATGGCACCGCTCATTAAAGTCATGCATATGCACATATTCATGACTTTAATGAGCGGTACCATGTGACCGCTGTAGGAAGGAAGCACTGCGGAGAGCGCCGGGAGAAGAGGAGAGGCTGCAGGGACGCGCGGCGGAGAGGTGAGTACAGCGATATTTACCTGTCTTCTCTCCACCGCTGTGTTGCGTCCTCATCTGACTCCTCTGGCGGTGAATGATCAGCAGAGGGCGCGATGATGTCATTAGTGAGCGCCGCGCCCCTGCCAGATCATTCACTGCCGTGGACAAGGAAGAGGACGCAGCGCTGCAGTGCAGAGAGGACAGGTAAATATCACAGGTGCCGGGGTTCTGAGTGAGCAGTGACGCCGGCACCTGTCCCCCATAGCGCGCCGGTGTCTCCGCCTGCTCAGGACCCCGGCACCTGGCCCCCAGCGACGAGAGGTGAGTATGTTTTTTATTTTTTTTGCAGCAGCATATGGGGCATAATCTTGAACATATGGGGGCATAATATGGAGCATATGGGGGCATAAGCTGTGGAACATATGGGGCATAATATGGAGCATATGGGGCAAAATATGGAGCATATGGGGGCATAATATGGAGCATATGGGGGCATAAGCTGTGGAACATATGGGGGCATAAGCTGTGGAACATATGGGGCATAATCTGGAGCATATGGGGCAAAACATGGAGCGTATGGGGGCATAAACTGTGGAACATATGGGGGCATAATCTGGAGCACATGGGGGCATAATATGGAGCATATGGGGGCATAAGCTGTGGAACATATGGGGCATATAGGAGCATATGGCATAACTGTGGAGCATATGGGGCATAAGCTGTGGAGCATACGGAGGCATAATCTGTGGAATATATGGTGGCATAATCTGGAGCATATGGGGGCATAATCTCTGAAGCATATTGGGCATAATCTGGAGCATATGGGGGCATAATCTGTGCAGCATATGGGGGCATAATCTGTGGAGCATCATATGGGGGCATAATCATTTTTCACCCTAGGCTTATACGCGAGTCAATAAGTTTTCCCAGTTTTTTGTGGCAAAATTAGGGGGGGTCGGCTTAGACACGGGTCGGCTTATACATGAGTATATACGGTATTTCACCCATTTTGTTTTTTAGCAATTATGTTTTTTGATAGTCCAATAAACCACTACATTTTTTTATATGAAACATTGTGACATTTTCCTTAGAGTATCGCATCTGGTAACAAGGCCTGGTAAAAATATACTAAAATAAGTATTTTTAACAGAGGAATGTCTGATTGCTCAGAGGGGAGCCAGAATGACCCTACAGGAGCCCCACTGCAGCAGGCGGTAGGGATTCTGGATGGTGTGAGGCATAGAGGGTGAGGTAGCACCCCCTAAGGTAGGGGTCCTAGAGTTAGGGGTGACTGGAGAAAAGTGTGGGTCTGACAAATTCTGGGACTTAGCAGAGGTGACCAACAGTGTGACCATTGAAAAGGGGGGAGCTCCAGGAAAGGGGTCTGGCACCTGTCTAAATGGGGACTTGTTCTAGGGTGAGTAGAGGTGACTCCCATTTAGACTGACACAAGCGGAAATGAGTACGGCAAGGTGGACCCGGGTACAAATGGCAAGTCTTCCTCTCGTCGCCGGGGACGAGGTGGCCGCAGAAAGGCAGAACAGACTACACCCTCTGAGAAGAGGGGTGAAGGAGACAGGGTCAGGGGCAAACAAGGTTAATGTCCATGATAGGGAGGTCACCTTACCACTGACAAACCCCAGCACTGAGGTAGCTGATGACAGGGGGAATATAAAATTGACCCAGGGTGGTGGTAGGGATCCAACAGCTAAAATTGCAGTTGGAGAACAACTCCGAGAAAAACAGCCTGGAGGAGAAGCTGTTTGATTCAACTGCTGTCACTCGAGAACGAGAGCTTGAAGGTGTTGAGTATGGAAGTCGCCAACTCCGTGCAGCTGGATCAGGTGCGTCACCTGGAGTCCGAGCTCTCGGCAGCCAATGCTCAGCTTGGAGAGAAGGTAGCACAGGAGCAGAAGCTGCTTCATACCATCTGCTCCACCGAGGAGAAGCTGCGCTCTGATCGGCAGGAGGACGCAGAACACATATCTCAGCTGGAAATGACCTACTGCAACACAGCACAGGAGCTCCAGGACCTCGCCAAAGAGTTTTCTTGTGAAAAGCATAAAGTGGCAGATTTGCAGGCTGAATTAAAGCATCTGGAAGAACAGAAGTCGGAGAAAATCGTGGCTTTGGAGTCAAAAATAAGTTCAATGCGACAAGCAAGGACACAAAGTGAACAAGCCCCCAGGAACTGTCCGCAGACTTGGAGGAGAAGAACGTATGTATCAGAGAGGCCCATGAGAAGTATCAGCAGGAGCTTCTCCGGAGATAGGGCGAGCGTCACTGCCTGGCAAGGGAGCAGGATAAAGTTCTCCGAGAGCTCAAGAATGAGGCCAAGCAGGAGGATAAGGCCCAGCTCCAGAAATACATGAACGGCCGGAAAAATGATCTCTCTGCTCTACAGAATGAACTGTCGAGCTCTCCCGATCTGATTGCAATGAAGGAGAGTGTCCAAGGTGAGACTTCGCTCTTCTAGTGCGTTCAAGAAGTACCCGAGGACATGCGGGAAGCTTGTGCCAGTGAGTATGTGCATGAGGCTTTTAGGAAGGCCATGGAAGCATGTAGTGTAAACTGGGCACCAGAATCTAAGCAGTTAGCTATACTGTCGACTAAGGAAGTCACGGTGAAGCGGGTGGCTATCCTGAGTGACATGCACATACACTGTCTTTGCAGAAAACAGAAGATCTTGTTGAGGAATGAGGAAGCCGCTTGACGTCTGGAGCGTGGAAAGAAAGCCCAAGGTCGGTTGTAATTGATGGAGGACATCGTTCAAGTGCCCAGAAATCTGGTTAGAAAAATCATTGGGAGACTTGGCAAAGTAATGCAGGAGATCGTAGATAAGTCTGGTGTGGTGAGAGTGAGGATTTCGGCTGATGACGAAGCACTGGTAGCTGGTGAACGTGGGATGGTTCCATTTTTCGCTGTCGGATCAATGAAGAGTCTGCAGATTATCCGAATATTCCTGGAGTATTGCATAGCATACTTAAGAGAGCAGCTAAGACTTGAGAGGCTGCAGATCCATAAACAGAATCATAGAGTCATAGAATGGTAGAGTTGGAAGGGACCTTCTGGGCCATCTGGTCCAACCCCCTGCTCAAATCAGCATTCACTAAATCATCCCAGACAGATGTCTGTCTAGCCTCTGTTTGAAGACTTCCATTGAAGGAGAACTCACCACCTCTCGTGGCAGCCTGTTCCACTCATTGATCACCCTGTCAAAAAGTTTTTACTAAAATCTAATCTATGTCTCCTCCCATTCAGTTTCATCCCATTGCTTCTAGTCTTTCCTTGTGCAAATTATAATAAGGCCGGGGTCACACATGCAAGAAACTCGCACGGTTCTTGCGCGAGTCTCTCGCATGAACACCTGGCACTGCCACCGGCACTTGGACTGGAGCGTGCGGCTGCATGTATTTCTACGTGTCGGGGCAGTGCCAGGTGTTCATGCGAGAGACTCGCACGAGAATCGTGCAAGTTTCTCGCATGTGTGATCCTGGCCGAAAGATGATCCTTCTGCAATGTAACAGCCCTTGAGATATTTGTAGACAGCTATTAAGTCTTCTTTTTTGCAAGCTAAACATTCCCAAATCCTGTAACCGTTCCTCTTAGGACATGGTTTGCAGACCGGTCACCATTCTGGTCGCTCTTCTCTGAACTTGCTCCAGTTTGTTGATGTCTTTTTTAAAATGTGGTGCCCAATACTGGACACAGTATTCCTGATGAGGTCTGACCAGAGTAGTAGAGGGCAATAATGACTTCACGTGATCTAGACTGTATGCTTCTGTTAATACATCCTAGAATTGTATTTGCCTTTTTTGCTGCTGCATCACACTGTTGACTCATGTCCAGTCTATGATCTATTAGTATATCCAAGTCTTTTTCACATGTGCTGTTGCCTAGTCCTATTCCTCCCATTCTGTATATGCTTTGTTAATTTTTATTGCCCAGATGTAGTACTTTGCATTTTTCCCTGTAAAAAAATCATTCTCTTAGTTGGTGCCCACTGCTCCAGTTTATATCTTTTTTAATCCTCTCTCTTCTCTAGTATTAGCTATCCCTCCTAGCTTTGTGTCATCAGCAAATTTAATCAGTTTACCCTCAATTCGTTCATCTAAATCATTGATAAAGATGTTGAACAATACAGGGCCCAGGACAGAGCCCTGTGGTACCCTACTTGAGACATTCTTCCAACTGGAAGTCCAGCCATTTACGACAACTCTTTGGGTCCGATCACTAAGCCAGTTATGAATCCACCTAACAGTTGCCTTGTCCATTCCATACTTAGTCATTGTTTCAATAATGATTGTGTGAGATACTTTGTCAAATGCTTTGCTGAAGTCAAGATATATTATATCTACCGCATTTCCCTGATCCACCCAGTCAGTGATTCTGTCATAGAAGGAAATTAAATAAGTCTGACATGACTTATTAGTTACAAACCCATGCTGACTCTGGTTAATCACTTCATTTTTATCCAGGTACCTACATACATGTTGTTTAATAATTTGTGCAAGATCTTTCCTGTTATAGAGGTCAAACTTACTGGCCTATAGTTCCCTGGGTCCACCTACTTCCCCTTTTTGAAGATAAGAACAACATTCGCTATTCTCCAATCATCTGGGACGTCTGATCTCCAAAATTTTCAAAGATTATGGAGAATGGTTAAAAAATTTCTTCTGCTAACTCCTTCAGTACTCTGGGGTGTAATTTATCTGGACCTGGAGACTTGAATTCATTTATGCTAGCTAAGTGTTTCCTCACTATCTTTCTGTTTATAGATATCCTGGATTCTCCTATTTCTTTAATGGGACAGTGAAGATCAGTTGATGTTACATTTCCTTTCTGAGAGAAAACAGATGCAAAATGGGAATTTAAAAGTTCAGCCTTCTCAACATCCTTTCTTATCATTCATCATTTTTATCCTGTAAAAATCCTATAGCATCTTTGACTTTTCTTTTACTTTTGACATATCCCCCAAATCCTTTTTATTGCTTTTGACGTCTCTTGCAAGCCTTAAGGTACTGCCACACTAAACAATCCCGCTAGCGATCACGATAACGACGCATACTAATGCGATCGCTAGCGGGATTGTTTCTATATCGCTAAATGCGGCCACATTTAGCGATATAGTTAACGACGCTATCGCCGTTAGCGATCTTCTTAACGACTTTAGCGGTACAAAAGTACCGCTAAATCGCTAAGAAAAGGTGCCACACAGCGATTAGATACTTACCCAGCGGGAGCGCCGACGAGAAAATAGGGTCCGGAACGATTCCAGCGACGAGCGAGATCACAGCAGGAAGCTCGTCGCTGGAAGCTGCCGCACTGAACAATATCGCTAACGGGATCGCTAAATAGTGACGTTTTTTAGCGATCCCGTTAGCGATATTGTTTAGTGTGGCATACCCTTTAATTCACTGTCTAGCTAATCTGATTTGCGCCCTTCAGGTTTTCCAGACAGCATTATATTGTTCTTTAGATATGCCTCCCTCTTTCCATTTGATAAAGATTTCATTCTTCCTTTTTAGCTTGAGTTTAAGTTCTGTGTTCATCCATCCTGGTTTCCTTAAATGCTTCCTATTCTTCCCTCTTTTCGGATTTGTTAATGATTGTGCTTTGAGAATCTCATTTTTCAAGATTTCCCATCCTTCCTGGACATTTTTGTCCTTAAGGATATCCAGCCATTGGATCCCTCCGATTCTCTTTCTGAGTCCCTTAAAATCTACCTTTCTGAAATCTAACCTTGAAGTCTGAGTCTTCAAAGGTCTTCCTCCTCTAATAATCCAAAATTCTAAAATAGCATGGTCGCTACTTCCTAGCGTCCCAGCCACTCTAACCTCATCAACCATTTCCTCCCTATTTATAAGGATTAGATCCAAGGTAGCAGACCCCTTTGTTTTCTCCTCTGCATTTTTGAAGATAAAGTTGACAGCAAGAGAAGATAAGAATTTGATAGACCTGTTAGTTTTGCCTGAGATTCTCAACAAATGTCTGCATAGTTGAAATCTCCCATGACCACTATGTCATATTTTTTGGAGAACTTGGCAATTTGGTGCATAAAGAGTTCATCCATATCTTCAACTTGCACAGGCGTCCTGTAGTAAATGCCTACAATGGTGTCCTTTCCATTGTTCTCTCCTTGTATTCTAAAGGGTATGCCACACTAAGCGAGATCGCTACTGTGTCACCATTTATGACGCAGTAGCGATCTCGTTAGCGACTTAGCTGTGTGTGACATGTAGCAGTGATGTGGCCCCTGCTGAGATGTCGCTGATCGCTTATGAACGTTCTGAGCAGTTTTTTGGTCATTGGTGTCCCGCTGGTGAGCCTGAATCGCTGAGTGTGACACCCTTTATGAATGACTTTACCAGCATCACAGGTGGGACTAGGTTTTCCCAACGACCGCAGAGGTCGTTATACAGATCGCTGATGAGATGTGTTTGGAATCACAGATCGCTGACGAGTTGTGTTTGGAATCTAACTAGCGATCACATAGCGATCGCACTAGCGATCTCGCCAAGTTAAGTCGTTGTCGTGATCGCTAGTGCAATCGCTAAGTGTGGCAGTGTCTTTACCCAAACAGTTTCCACAGATATCGCAGTCTCTGAAGCTTCAGTCTCTGTGCAGATATACACTTTTTTTTTTTTTTTTTTACATACAATGCAACACCTCCTCCTCGTTTATCAAGTCTGTTTCTTGCAAATAAGTTGTATCCTTCTAGCCTTGTATTCCAATCATGTGTATCGTCCCAAGTTTCAGTGATTCCAATGACATCATATTTCTTTTCCTGCGTTAGTAGTTTCAAATCTCCTTGTTTGTTGCCCATGCTTTGTGCATTTGTATAGAAACATTTTAGTTTGTGATTGGTTTCTCTTTCTCCAATATTTTTATTATTTAGATTTTTTTGTCTTTGTTCTTCCTTTCCACTTCTAATAGCAGAGTTGTCAATAGTATTTGTCAGGTGTATGGCTTTTTCTGGCATTTTGCTTCCCTTCCCACAAGATGGAGGCCACTTACAACCTGAGGTCCGGAGAGACGAAGGGATTCCCTAATGCAGGGGTGGGAATCATTTTCTGCCAAGGGCCATTTGGATATTTATATCATCCTTCGGGGGCCGTACAAACTCCGCCCACAAAGTACATCCTGACTCTGGCACTGGTTTCAAGGCGTAATCTTGCATTGCATGCCCTTCAGTGTTCAGTGGTGAACACTGCGTGTGTGTGCTCACAGAGCAAGAAGAAATTAATGAACTGTTGGCAATCAAAATACAGCGCCCTGCCAAAGCACAGCGGTCCCAGAGAATCTGCCCGGGGGCCTGATAAAAGGTCATCGAGGGCCGCAAATGGCCCTTGGATCTGAGGTTCCCCACCCCTGCCCTAAAGGATGGAGGAGGTAGAAGTAGTGACTCCTCTGTTAGCTCAGGGCTGAATGGCCTAGGCGGGAGACCCTGTAGAGGACGTGGGAACAGAGCGTCAGATCAGACAGAAGGTATGGGGCCAAGGGAATCGCGACACCGTACTGACCGCCAGGGATGGGGGTGGTCCGACAAAGGGGCAACTGGATCAGAGGAAGTGACGGAGTCAGACAACCTACTGTTCCAAAAGGGTTCAGTGACAAAGCCAGATTTTGATAGACGGGTTTACTTCCGAAGGAGACAGAGAAAAGTCTCTGGTCGGGTAAGGGAAGGTGCCAAGCCCCAGGGCTTTAGGCAAATCAAGAAGGTATGTAAGAAGGCTAATGGCCGCGTAATCAATGGGAGGTACATGTCACAGTGATGGCTGCTCCCTGTGGTGTAACCCGGAGTATTTTTCTTTAGTGCACGTAAGCACTAAGATGTTGTTTAGTGCACCTGGGTCCGGGTTGTGGGTAGCTATGAGAGATGGGCGGGTCTGGCAACCCACATTCCTCACCTGTGGGTGTGGTTACAGCCTACATAATGGAGGCTGTTTGGCATATGGGCTGTGTGCAGAGAGGGAGAAGTCTTTTTGTGTGTGGGGCTCCAGACCAAGCCTGCGTGCTGGACACTGCCCAGCCTGTGTGCCCACAGGCCTGGGGGAGCATATCCCAGCTAAGGACATTTGTGTAGTTTTTCCTGCTCTAAAGGTCGTGAACCTTTTGTTGTTACTTAGGGGTTTATGGAGCAAATAAACCCGCACTAACTTGTTTTTTTAAAAAATAAACGTGCCTCTTGTCTTCCTCCTGCAGCACCTGAATGAGTACGATCCTTACACTATATACACAAATTGCGGAGTCATATCTCCCGGCTCAGCAGAAAATAAATGTTGCTGTTGTACTAGGCAGGCCCGGACCAGATGGTATGGAGACCAAAGTCCAAAAGTAAACTTTACTTAACGAGATCTAATGAGTAGTATATACATCAGATCCCAGGTACAACACTTTATGAATGCTTCTGTATTATGTAGAATCAGGAACTTTCTGGTTACATGTGGTGGACCATAACTTTTGTTACAAACTACAACAGTCCAGAAAACCATTATGAGAAGGCCCATTATCCCTTGTGGGGACCATACGGACTGAGATGTGTTAATATGGCCCCTTAAAGCTACCCTCAGCTCCCAGTTGATCTGTGACGACCTCACTGGTTGAAGTGCATCGATACAACTGCTCACCAGTACTCTCAAAGTCCATTCAATGAGTGCCACACGCTCCTTACTGTGGCACTGCATCTTCAGCTCTCCGTAGGAGAATTCCTGTTCCTGTTTGGTGACACTGTAGCTTTCTCTCTAGTTTAGACAATTGTTTGCGTAAATCCAGTTTGTCTACGATAAGGAATCCTTCCTTAACTTAATCCTCTTTAATTAGGCCTTCTGATCATCCAGGAAAGTTGCCC
Source organism: Oophaga sylvatica (assembly GCA_033576555.1). Taxonomy (NCBI): domain Eukaryota; kingdom Metazoa; phylum Chordata; class Amphibia; order Anura; family Dendrobatidae; genus Oophaga; species Oophaga sylvatica. The sequence continues at coordinate 11,756 of JARQOD010001878.1, read as the reverse complement.
ACATTTTATGTAGGCCTCTCGGCTGAGCTAAGGTCCTCACCCTGCTCATTGTCTCTGCTATGCTCCTTGCTTGGAATCCGGATTCCCACTGCCATTATATCTTTGTTTTCCTTCAGAACATAGTAACAGATGTCTCCCTCCTAGCACACAACTCCATATTAATTCAAGTCTGCAACCAGATAGACTAAAGCCCAGGTCTCACATAGCGATACACCAGCGATCCCGACAACGATCAGGATCGCTGGTGTGTCGCTACATGATCGCTGCTGAGCTGCCAAACAGGCAGCGATCAGCACAGCGACACTGCGGGTAACATCGCTTAGTTACCCGCAGTGTACTTTGGATACCAGCGCACTGATGCAGGGAGCTGGTAACCAAGGTAGACGTCGGGTTTCCAGGCACTGCGCGGTGCCTGGAAAACCGTTGTGTACCTTGGTTACCAGCTCCCTGCATCAGGGAGCTGGTATCCAAGGTACACAGTGGGTTTCCAGGCACAGCACCGTGCCTGGAAACCCGCTGTGTACCTTGGTTACCAGCGAATCGCTGGTCTCCCGCCTGTCACACGCAGCGATGCGTGCTGGCCAGCGGGAGACCAACGATCAAAAAAAAGTCCAGAACATTCAGCGACGATCAGCGATACCCAGCATGGGTCTGATCGTCGCTGAATGTCACACACAGCGATATCGCTGGGGAGATCGCAGTTGCATCAAAAAACTAGTGACTCAGCAGCGATCTCGCTAGCGAGATGGGGGCTTAAAGGTTTGTGTTTCTTACTTATCACTACCTGACTCATCACGAGGAAATTTTACAGTATGATGATCCCCACAGACCCCACACAGTGTGATGGCCACCACAAAGTATTAAAGTCACCAAAGCCTGCTACACAAAATAAGGACCCCCACTTAGTATGTAGGCCCTTACAGTCCAACTCAGCCCCTGCCCCTTACTCAGCATAATGGCCCCCATGATCAAACCAATCAGTATTATATACCCACACCTTTTCACTTAATATGATACCCCCAACAATTCCAGATATTTAAAAATAAACACACACTACTCACCCAACCCCGTTCCCGAGGTGCGCTGCTCCGGTGTGTGCAGTGTGAGTACTGAGGCTCCATACTACGAGTGATGTAGTGACGTCATTGTGTGTGCAGTGCACGGAGTTTCAGACTCACAGGTGAAGGCTGAATGGTGGATCAGGAGCTTTCGACTCCCTCATTTACTATTCTATTCAATGGTATCAACGTCAAGGAAATGCAGCTATCACTGAAATTATGATGATGGGGAAGGAGAGGACGACCAGTGCCAAACCTCACTGAGTCCTCTCAATTCATGGACATCATATCAGCCCCAAGGCCTGCTGCTATGGAAGATACACCCCTGCCTTTCCAACTATCGAATGGTAAATGTTATTTATATAGCTCCATTAATTCCATGGTGCTGTACATGAGAAGGGGTTACAAAGTTGTAAATTTGTTTACTGTAAACGATATCTATAATGACAGACTGGTACAGAGGGAGAGGACCCTGTTCTTGCGAAATTACATTCTACGGGAAATATCTCATAGATCCTGGATTCATTAGTATCTGCAACAAGAATGGGGCTAAGTGAGACTTTCTAAATTAGCTGTGGGGGTAGTCGATGGGGTGGATGGTACCATATTATGTATGTAGGGGGCAGTATTGTGGAAACATTAGAAAGTGGGGGGATGGCAGTACTGTGGTAAAATTTACTGTGCGTGGAGAGGGTGCCAGTCCTGTGGGAATATTATCCTGTGTGTGGAGAAGCCTGTATTGTGGGAACATTATACTGTGTGGGGAGGATGGCAGTACTCTGGGAACATTATACGTTGTATGGGAGAATGGTGGTACTGTGGGAACATTATACTGTGTGAGGGGGAATGGCACTACTTTGGGAACATTATACTGTTAGTTGGGGATGGCAGTACTGTGGAAACATTATAATGTGCGCGGGATGATGGTGGTACGCAGCGTCGGACTGGAGCACCTTGGGCCCACCAGAGAAAATCATTCTTGCGGCCCACTATATAGCTACGTAGAAATAAATACAAGACCACCAATTGTGTGGTAAAACGCGCTGATATCAGAGTATAATATAAGGTAGTACACGTCTTAATTATGTAGCAGGGTTTGGGGTTGCCCCCCTCATAGAATATAAAGTAGCGCCTTCATAGAATATAATGTAGCCTCCCTCATGGAATATAATGCAACCCCCTCATAGAATGCAGCCCCCCTCATAGGTTATAAAACTACACCCCACAAAATATAATGCAATCCCCTCATAAGTTATAATGCAGCCCCCCCATAGAATATAATATAAGTAGTATAGGAACTGTAGTATTCGTCAAACTCAAATCTGACAGGTCGACACGCCCCCTATCATTTAATCCGTCTCCCTGGGACTTGATCTGTCTGAACTTTGCTGTGGGTGGGAAATCTGAGCTGCTGGATTTGTGAATTTCAATCAAAGTGATTTATTCATCTCTATTTATATTTTATTCAGTGACTTTGATTAGTCTGTGGAGTATTAGTGTATTAAAGAGGAGAGAAACTTTTAAGGACCCAGTAAATGTATAAGGAGTTCTAGTGAAATATAGACTTTTGTTACAGATCGGTAAGCTATTACCAAGCTGTGTATCTAAGGCTTGTGTTGTGTTGAGAGGAGCATATTTTTCTATTTACTAACATGGTACATAGATATACATCTTTACTGGCACATAGAAATGTAGTACAACAGTGTTGACATGAATTGTCAGAATGAGTGAAGGTCGATGCTACGGTAATTCAGGCAAACAGTAAATAGTATTGCATTGTGTATAGTCAGTGGGATCTCACATTTGGAATTACGACGCTCATCTTATAGTTTTATTCAGTATATATATTTTTGAAGAGTGAATCTTGATCTTTTTTATGGTGAGAAACTTTTAAGGACCCAGTAAATGCATGTAAAACACTATTGTGGTGGAATTTGGAATTATGACGCTCATCTTATAGTTTTATTCAGTATATATATTTTTAGCTTGGCAGTGTATCTACACTTATATCAGTACTGGGAAGAATGTACTTTTGTTACAGATCGGTAAGCTATTACCAAGCTGTGTATCTAAGGCTTGTGTTGTGTTGAGAGGAGCATATTTTTCTATTTACTAACTAACATGGTACATAGATATACATCTTTACTGGCACATAGAAATGTAGTACAACAGTGTTGACATGAATATTAAGGATTTTTAGTGAATTAAAGAGTGAATCTTGATCTTTTTTGTGGTGAGAAACTTTTAAGGACCCAGTAAATGCATGTAAAACACTATTGTGGTGGAATTTGGAATTATGACGCTCATCTTATAGTTTTATTCAGTATATATATTTTTAGCTTGGCAGTGTATCTACACTTATATCAGTACTGGGAAGAATGTACTTTTGTAGACAAATGCAGACAGGTATGAACTACATTCAAATCAATATATAATAGTGCCCATCTCCATATCTTATATGTTATAGCGATAATAGACTAATCCGGGGCTAAACAATAATAACCTCCATATATTTGTCCATATATATGCAATCTATGTAACTCACAATATCCCCAATAGGCAGACATATATGCACTATATATAGGATTATAAGTATCTCAATGAAGCAGGTATATCAATAAAGTAACTTCCCCATCACAGCTGCTAATATAATGATGTTAGCATGCAAGTGCAGGGCTCACAATACATACTGTGCGTGCATATGAAGTCAATTAGCACATCCATATGAGGAGCTATATTAAAAAAGCAGCGCCATAGATGGGAGATCATACCTGAATGCTGCTTGGCACCCCTTGTGTATAGCCCTCATTTCTAGCAGTGTTTGCTACAGATAGCTCACTTATTAAGCCAGGAATAAACATAGTGACTGTTTCATGTCCCTATACAATCCAAGCCTTGTACACAAAGCTTGGTAATAGGTTACCGAGCTGTAACAAAGTATTTTCTATCTAGTGGTTAACATGGTACAAATTAGCCAAATGCAGACAGGTATGAACTACATTCAAATCAATATATAATAGTGCACATCTCCATATCTTATATGCTATAGCGATAATAGATTAATCCGGGGCTAAACAATAATAACCTCCATATATTTGTACCTAAACAGGTCCTTCTCAAAAAATTAGCATATAGTGCTAAATTTCATTATTTTCCATAATGTAATGATTAAAATTAAACTTTCATATATTTTAGATTCATTACACACCAACTGAAATTTTTCAGGTCTTTTATTGTTTTAATACTGATGATCACAATACATACTGTGCGTGCATATGAAGTCAATTAGCACATCCATATGAGGAGCTATATTAAAAAAGCAACGATTATTCTATAGTACCATACAGTATAAAACACCTTATAACACATTTGGAATTAGGACTCTCATCTTATAGTTTTTATTCAGTGTTTATATATATATTTTTAGCCTGCCATTGTATCTACACTTATATCAGGACTGGGAAGAATGTAATGACATGGGGTTAGGAATCTCCAACCTAGTTTCTGGTTTGCTACAGATAGCTAATTTATTACCATTGAGAGAATGCGTGAAGGTCGATGCTAATATGTTTCCAAAGTTTAGTGACAGGAACTAGTTAGTGATGACAAATTCACAGGACTATTTTTTAACTGTTCCATGTGAGAATACAGGCATAGGATGGGGACCATTACTTAGAATTTGTTATTTTGGGGCTATTTTTAACTGTTTCATGTGAGAATACAGGCATAGGATGGGAGTCATTACTTAGAATTTGTTATTTTGGGGCTATTTTTAACTGGTTCATGTGAGAATACAGACATAAGATGGGCCCATTACTTAGTGTATACTATTTATGTACAAAGATGATACGGAAAATATATGTTTCCAAAGTTTAATTGTAGCAAATCAAGGTGTATTAAATTGATTACTAGCACAATTATGGCAACTTGATAACAATTTCACAACAAATTCGTTATTTTGTGACTATTTTTAACTGTTTCATGTGAGAATACAGGCAGAGGATGGGGCCAATACTTGGTGTATACTATTTATGTACAAAGATGATACGGAAAATATATGTTTCCAAAGTTTACTGACAGGGAGTACATAGTGGGGAGAGCCCTCTTGCAGTGCTAACCTGATTACAAGCCCTCATTGCTACTTTTTCTCTTGTCTAACATCACAATACAACCAAGTGGTTCTTCAAAACTATTTGTAAGTCTTCCGGCACAAAGCACATGTGAACAGTTGATGGTAATATTTTGCCACATGACAAATGTTTCTGACTCTCAGTTGCTAATACTGATAGACATATTGTGAACTGACATATAGGGTCCATGTGAGACACCATATTTTTCAACATTTTTGCTCCTTCACAGATTTATTTTGCATTATATTTTTTTTATTTTGCTTAAGGATCATGTACAGAGGTGTTTTATGGTTTAATACTGATAGACATATTGTCCCAGGCATGTCCGGGCATGCCCGGACAAGTCCTGGCATGCCTGGACAAGTCCTGGTCACGTGACAACCGTGGAAAAACAAGCCTGAAATTCAAAAACTATGCGCTATCCGTTAACACACGCATAGTCATCTAGAAAATATTGAGCGAGTCGCTTCACAAACCATCTCAAGGCATGCTGAATGTCAACGTTCCCGCTATGAGCTACACACATGACCAACTGTATAGTCTGGGACGCGTAGCGTTCTTGTTGCACAGGCCTATTTTTAAAGATGCTATGCCCCTCAGATATAAAAGACAGGCATGTTGGAACGTGTCCCGGCCTATTTTGGCAAATGCCCACTCCTATGCATCGATTTTGATCAGCATTCAACAATTTATTTTGCTCATGTGAGACACCATATTTTTCAACATTTTAGCTACTTCACAGAATTATTTTGCATTATATATTTTTTTATTTTGCTTAAGGATCGTGTACAGAGGAGTTTTTATGTTTTAATACTGATAGACATATTGTGAACTGACATATAGGGTCCATGTGAGACACCATATTTTTCAACATTTTAGCTCCTTCACAGAATTATTTTGCATTATATATTTTTTTATTTTGCTTAAGGATCGTGTACAGAGGAGTTTTTATGTTTTAATACTGATAGACATATTGTGAACTGACATATAGGGTCCATGTGAGACACCATATTTTTCAACATTTTAGTTCCTTCACAGAATTATTTTGCATTATATATTTTTTTATTTTGCTCATGTGAGACACCATATTTTTCAACATTTTAGCTACTTCACAGAATTATTTTGCATTATATATTTTTTTATTTTGCTTAAGGATCGTGTACAGAGGAGTTTTTATGTTTTAATACTGATAGACATATTGTGAACTGACATATAGGGTCCATGTGAGACACCATATTTTTCAACATTTTAGTTCCTTCACAGAATTATTTTGCATTATATATTTTTTTATTTTGCTTAAGGATCGTGTACAGAGGAGTTTTTATGTTTTAATACTGATAGACATATTGTGAACTGACATATAGGGTCCATGTGAGACATGTTTGGACAAGTCCGGGCATGTCCGGACATGCCTGGACAAGTCCTGGTCACGGGACAGCCGTGGAAAAAACTACTGAAATTCAAAAACTATGGGCTGGCCGTTAACACACGCATAGTCATCTAGAAAATATTGAGCGAGTTGCTTCACAAACCACACAAGGCGTGGTGATTGCCAATGTTCTCGGTATGCGCTACATACATGACCCTCTGTATAGCCTGGGATGAGCAGCGTTCTTGTTGCACAGGCCTGTTTTTAAAGACGCTAAGCCCCATCAGATATAAAAGACAGGCATGTTGGGACGTGTCCCGGACTATTTTGGCACAGAACCACACCTATGCAACGATTTTGATCAGCATTCAACAAAAAATTGCATGCAAACTTTTTAGCATACACGTCACACACAAGGCGACGACACCTCGGGCTAGCACATTTACCGGTAGTTTTCAAAAACCACTGCCTTAACAATAAAGTAAGAATCGTGGTGACCTGCATTGTGGTCTATAAATGTATAGTCTGAAAATTTACCGTTGCTAAAGAACAGTAAAAAGTCGTGCGTACAACTATCATCCTCAAACTCCCAGAGCTATCACAAACACTATTGCCTACAGAGGCGGCCCCGCGAGAATTTCTGGATGTGCGTGTCAAGAGGCTCCATGCCTTGACCGATTGTTTGCGCGTGAATGCTGACATTTCCAGGGTCATCATAGTTGTGTAAATGCGCTGGGGCTCGTGTATCGGCCCCTAGGGTGTAATGCGTGATCATTTTAATTAATTTTCAATTCATAACCACACGTTCTCAGGCAGACAGGTTTATTTCACAGAAGTTGACTGTACAGTTGCATAATCTTTGTTTAAAATCATACATTTGCATAATTTTGTTTAAAATCGCACAGTTCTGTGATAATGTCGGGTGTTGGACACGCACTTATCAGTCTCTCATACGTGTCGCAGAAAGATTTTAGTCTGTTCTGCGAGAGTTTATTATGCACGTACTGTGCAGACATGTCAAGAAACATTTTGGTGTGTTCACCAGTCCATACGGGTGTTGGTGTGTAAGGTGATCGACCATCATCCTTCTGCTTCTTACTTACACGACGGCGCGATACCGCGCGTTTCTTTGACGGTAATGCATCGGCTGAATTGGCAGATGTTGGTTCCGCGTTGTTATTTGCAGATTCTGTAGCTTGACACAGACGTATATTCTTACGCCTACCACTCTCTGTATTCCCGGGGTGTGCGATTGGCGCGTCGCTTTCTCCACGATACGCGACACACCTGGGTGAACGTGGTTCAGTTCTCATCTCCGCTCTGTTCTCAAATCCATAATTGGATTGTTGTAAAACTCGCGAATGACGCTCCTCCGTAACTAAAGAAAAGACACGTGGTGTAATTAACCGCTAAGCGGGCGAGATATAGGAAAAGCTACAGGCCCCACTTTACTCTGATTCAACGCGACATTTGTAAAGCTACCAGCACCGATTATCTGTGAAACCGATGCATAATTGTTTGTATAAGTACAGTATAGAGAGGCCTAGACATATATATACTTACAAGTATCCCCCGGGTGCTGATCTACAGAGAATGCTGAATTAACAGACATCACGCTGCTCGTTCGCGCCCGTATGGGGCTGATTTCTCCATCAAACTGCAACCTCACGGGCGATACTTTAGCCGCTAAAATAAAATATAACATACATGAATGCGCAAAGCACTCACAAAGCTAACTTGACACAGGTAAATAAAACTAATTACCGCAGAAATTTTTATCTGCGTGTATAACTACACTATAGAGTTGCGTAGACATATATGCTTACAAGTCTGAGACGTGTAGTGTACTTCAGAGATTGGTGAATTAAACGGTGTGGAGTTGTTCGGTAGTTGTCGTATGGGGGTGTTTTCTTTTTCAACCTGCATACTCCTGCACGCTAGTTTAACAGCTGTAAATAAAATATAACTACCTCAGAAATGATATCTACAAGGCCCACACGCATAAAGCTAAATTCGCAAAGCTAGCGTAACAAGCGTAAATAAAATATATCCGCTAGTTAAGGGGTGGGACGCCGGGTACAGAGGATACAGACACATAACAGACGTGTTTCAAGGACCGCTACCTTTTCTGTTCCAGCGCCGTGTGCTTAGCGAATCACTCCATCTTTTAGAAGCGTAGGGTATCGCGCGAGTTAGAGGATTATAGTCCTGTTCTACGAACTCAACACCGGAATCCAGGGGATCCTCCACGATCTCAACATCGGAATCGCGATGCTCGAGCGCCTCAGCCGCCACGGTGTTTTCAACCGCCCAGTCCGCTACAGGTGTATCTGTATGAGAAATTGTATTTAATTAGCAGACTAGATACATAGGCTTAAAACATCTGATATATCTATAGGTTTCTTGCCTGTGACAGACTGCTGAGAGCTGGAGGCTCGTCGCCCGCTAGCAGAGTTGCTATCCTTTAACAGGTTCTGCGTAATGAACCGATTCTCATAGGAGTAGTCTGAATGGACTCCCGCTTCTTAAATAAGAAAGAATGAAATATATAATTTATATATACAAAGCGCAGACTCAGACAACCCAAGACAATACGGCGTACACTATATACTGTGTAAAACTTACCCGATTGTTCTGGTGAAAGCATAGCAGAATATTGACCGCGAGAATGCCTGGATTCCATCTTGAATAAAAAGGGTTCTCTATTGAATTAAAGCAAATAAAGATCAAGTATGAAAACGCGACTAATCTGTTCATGCAAATAAATACTTAAACTATACTAACTTAAATATAACTGAAACGAAATCCATAAAAATACTCACTTTATTCCTGTTCAGATATGGCGTGTGTTCTGCGAGGTGCGAAGCCTTACAGGTGAGCTGTGTATCGCTTGGGAGCTGGGCTGTATTTATTAGTGGTAACAGCGAGAACACGCCCTCTGTCAATACCATGAACTGCGAGACAGAAAAAAAAATCTATTAATGTTTTACAGAGGGATCATGCCGGCTAAACGCGGTCAAACAATATTTCACACCCGAAGCACCACCATCATTACCCTGTAACTGTAAATTTATAACATCTACTATTAATATTAATAATTAATATAGACTGACGCTAAAATCCATGCAGTTAATTTTATTTTAGCTGACAGGAACGTTAGCTAGACATGTTTTAATAATATAAATCTGTAGTTATATACGCTGCGTTGTCTGTACAGTGCTTGAAACACGTCTGTTATGTGTCTGTATCCTCTGTACCCGGCGTCCCCACCCTTAACTAGCGGATATATTTTATTTACGCTTGTTACGCTAGCTTTGCGAATTTAGCTTTATGCGTGTGGGCCTTGTAGATATCATTTCTGAGGTAGTTATATTTTATTTACAGCTGTTAAACTAGCGTGCAGGAGTATGCAGGTTGAAAAAGAAAACACCCCCATACGACAACTACCGAACAACTCCACACCGTTTAATTCACCAATCTCTGAAGTACACTACACGTCTCAGACTTGTAAGCATATATGTCTACGCAACTCTATAGTGTAGTTATACACGCAGATAAAAATTTCTGCGGTAACTAGTTTTATTTACCTGTGTCAAGTTAGCTTTGTGAGTGCTTTGCGCATTCATGTATGTTATATTTTATTTTAGCGGCTAAAGTATCGCCCACGAGGTTGCAGTTTGATGGAGAAATCAGCCCCATACGGGCGCGAACGAGCAGCGTGATGTCTGTTAATTCAGCATTCTCTGTAGATCAGCACCCGGGGGATACTTGTAAGTATATATATGTCTAGGCCTCTCTATACTGTACTTATACAAACAATTATGCATCGGTTTCACAGATAATCGGTGCTGGTAGCTTTACAAATGTCGCGTTGAATCAGAGTAAAGTGGGGCCTGTAGCTTTTCCTATATCTCGCCCGCTTAGCGGTTAACTACACCACGTGTCTTTTCTTTAGTTACGGAGGAGCGTCATTCGCGAGTTTTGCAACAATCTAATTATGGATTTGAGAACAGAGCGGAGATGAGAACTGAACCACGTTCACCCAGGTGTGTCGCGTATCGTGGAGAAAGCGACGCGCCAATCGCACACCCGGGAATACAGAGAGTGGTAGGCGTAAGAATATACGTCTGTGTCAAGCTACAGAATCTGCAAATAACAACGCGGAACCAACATCTGCCAATTCAGCCGATGCATTACCGTCAAAGAAACGCGCGGTATCGCGCCGTCGTGTAAGTAAGAAGCAGAAGGATGATGGTCGCTCACCTTACACGCCAACAACCGTATGGACTGGTGAACACACCAAAATGTTTCTTGACATGTCTGCACAGTACGTGCATAATAAACTCTCGCAGAACAGACTAAAATCTTTCTGCGACACGTATGAGAGACTGATAAGTGCGTGTCCAACACCCGACATTATCGCAGAACTGTGCGATTTTAAACAAAATTATGCAAATGTATGATTTTAAACAAAAATTATGCAACTGTACAGTCAACTTCTGTGAAATAAACCTGTCTGCCTGAGAACGTGTGGTTATGAATTGAAAATTAATTAAAATGATCACGCATTACACCCTAGGGGCCGATACACGAGCCCCCACAGCGCATTTACACAACTATAATGACCCTGGAAATGTCAGCATTCACGCGCAAACAATCGGTCAAGGCATGGAGCCTCTTGACACGCACATCCAGAAATTCTCGCGGAGCCGCCTCTGTAGGCAATAGTGTTTGTGATAGCTCTGGGAGTTTGAGGATGATAGTTGTACGCACGACTTTTTACTGTTCTTTAGCAACGGTAAATTTTCAGACTATACATTTATAGACCACAATTCAGGTCACCACGATTCTTACTTTATTGTTAAAGCAGTGGTTTTTGAAAACTACCGGTAAATGTGCTAGCCCGAGGTGTCGTCGCCTTGTGTGTGACGCGTATGCTAAAAAGTTTGCACGCAATTTTTTGTTAAATGCTGATCAAAATCGTTGCATAGGTGTGGTTCTGTGCCAAAATAGTCCGGGACACGTCCCAACATGCCTGTCTTTTATATCTGATGGGGCTTAGCGTCTTTAAAAACAGGCCTGTGCAACAAGAACGCTGCTCATCCCAGGCTATACAGAGGGTCATGTATGTAGCGCATACCGAGAACATTGGCAATCACCACGCCTTGTGTGGTTTGTGAAGCAACTCGCTCAATATTT
>JARQOD010001877.1:0-88532 GCA_033576555.1 Oophaga sylvatica | reverse complement strand
GAAACATGAATCGGGTCGGTTTTTACCGACACCGATGTTGCGATCGCCGTTATTAACCCTATAACGGCGACCGCAACAAAAAAAAAAAAAAAAAAGTTGTGCCATTTAATTTCTCTGTCCTCTGATGTCATCGGACATCAGAGGACAGAGAAAAAGGGTCCCCAGGACCCCCATGTGGCCCCCAATAAGATCCATGTGGCCCCCGGACCCTCCGGTGTCCCCCGGTGCCGGCGCCGTTAAGACAATGGCGGGCGCATGCCAGTGCGCCCGCCGCTATGTGCCGCTGTGCTGGTGGGGGGATGGGCAAATATTCTCTGGGGTCTCGGCTACCGGGGGTAGCCGAGACCCCAGAGAACATGATCCGGGTCGGTATTCACCGATCCCGGTGTTGCGATCGCGGCTATGCAAGCATAGCCGCGATCGCAAAAAAAAAAAAAAAAAAAAAATGATTTCTCTCCCCTCTGATGTGATCGCACATCAGAGGGGAGAAAATGAGGGTCCCCGGTCCCCGATCGCCCCCCCATATACTTACCGGTGTCCTCCGTCCTCCCGCAGGCCCCAGGATCCCGGCTTCTTCTCCCTGCAAAAAAAAAAATGGCGGGCGCATGCGCAGTGCGCCCGCCCATCTGCTTTGGCGGCAGATTCAAATTTTTTTCATTCATTCTCATAAAAGTACATTTTGATCACTGTGATAAACTATCACAGTGATCAAAATAAAAAAACAGTACATAACCCCCCCATTTATCACCCCCTTAGTTAGGGACATATAATAAAAAGTAGAAATTATATTTATTTTCATTTTTCTGTTAGGGTTAGGGTTATAATTAGGGTTAGGGTTATAATTAGGTTAAGGTTATAATAGTGTTAGGGTTAGCATTAGGCTGGTTTCACACATCCGGTGTGCCCCTGACGGCGCCCCCGGCATTTAGCCGCAGCGCCGCATCAGAAAATCTGATGCGCCGCATGCGTTTTTTTTTTTTGCATTGACTGCATTAGCGCCGGATGGCGCCGCATGTCAATGCGTTGCATGCGGTTTTGTCCGGATGCGGCGCAAATGTACATTGCGGCGGCCGGACAAAACGCTTCATGTAACGTTTTTTTTTTTTGCCGGATGGTTTCTGATGTCTCCGGGCATCAGAAACCATCCGGCAAAAAAACCGCATGCGGCCCCCGGCGGCGCATCAGGTTTTCTGATGCGGCGCTGCGGCAAAATGCCGGGGGCGCCGAAAGGCGCCCGCCGGAAGTGTGAAAGCACCCTTAGGGTAAGGGTTTATAATTAGCGTTAGGGTTAGGCTGGGTTCATACTGCGTTATGGCAGTCCGTTAGACGGACTGCGTTACACCGCGGTATAACAGTCCGTTAACGCTACCATTCACCCCCATTGAGGGCACATCGCGACGCATGCCGTAAAGCGGCATGCGTTTGCGACGTGCCATCATTCAGTGACGGAGCCTCGGACGCGGGCTGCAGCGTCTGGGGTCCGTCACCGCTAGCGCAGATGAATCATCTGCTGATTCCTCTGCGCTAGCGGGTATAGCATAATGCGATCGCGTTATGCTATACCATTACCAGCCCGTCAACGCTATGTGTTGAACGGGCTGGTAAAACGCAAAATGAACCTAGCCTTAGGGTTAGGGTTATAATTAGGGTTAGAATTAGGGTTAGGGTTACAATTAGGGTTAGGGTTATAATTAAGGTTATAATTAAGGTTAGGGTTACAATTAGGGTTGGAATTAGGGTTGGGATTTAGGTTAGGATTAGGGTTGGGATTAGGGTTAGGGGTGTGTTGGGATTAGGGTTGGAGCTAGAATTGAGGGATTTCCACTATTTAGGCACATCAGGGGGTCTCCAAACACGATGTGGCGTTCAAAAAGTCAAATGGCGCTCCCTCCCTTCCGAGCCCTGCCGTGCGCCCAAACAGTGGTTTACCCCAACATATGGGGTATCAGCGTACTCAGGACAAATTGCACACCAATTTTGGGGTTCTAATTTCTCCGATTACCCTTGGGAAATAAAAAATAGCTGGCTAAAAAAATCATTTTTGAGAAAAAAAATGATTTTTCATTTTCACGGCTCTGCGTTTATAAATTTCTGTGAAGCACTAGGGGGTTCAAAGTGCTCACCACACATCTAGATAAGCTCCTTAAGGGGTCTAGTTTCCAAAATGGGGTCACTTGTGGGGGGTTTCCACTGTTTAGGCTCATCTGGGGCACTGCAAACGGAACATGACCCCCACCAACGTCTGCATTCCAAAACGTTATTACTTCCTTTCCAAGCCCTGCTGTGCGCCAAAACAGTTCCCCCCCCCACATATTTGGTATCAGCGTACTCAGGACAAAATGGACAACAACTTTTGGGGTCCAATTTCCTTGTGAAAAATCAAAAATTTGGGACTAAAAAATCATTTTTGTGGAAAATTGATTTTTTTTTTTCACACCCAGGCATTATAAAGTTTTGTGAAACACTTGGAGGTTCAAAGTGCTCACCACAGATCTAGATAAGTTCCTTATGGGGTCTAGTTTCCAAAATGGGGTCACTTGTGGGGGTTTTCCACTGTTTAGGCTCATCTGGGCACTGCAAGCGGAACATGACCCCCACCAACGTCTGCATTCCAAAACGTTATTACTTCCTTTCCAAGCCCTGCTGTGCGCCAAAACAGTTTCCCCCCCCCCACATATTTGGTATCAGCGTACTCAGGACAAATTGGACAACAACTTTTGGGGTCCAATTTCCTTGTGAAAAATCAAAAATTTGGGACTAAAAAATCATTTTTGTGGAAAATTGTTTTTTTTTTTTTTTCACACCCAGGCATTATAAACTTTTGTGAAACACTTGGGGGTTCAAAGTGCTCACAGTGGATCTAGATAAGTTCCATAGGTGGTCTAGTTTCCAAAATGGTGTTACTTGTGGGGGGTTTCCACTGTTTAGGCGCATCAGGGGCTCTCCAAACGCGACATGGTGTCCAATCTCAATTCCAGCCAATTTTGGTTTGAAAAAGTCAAACGGTGCTGCTTCCATTCCAAGCTCTGCAGTGCACCCAAACAGTGGTCCCCCCCCATATATGGGGTATCAGCATACTCAGGACAAATTGTACAACAACTTTTGTTGTCCAATTTCTCCTGTTACCCTTGTGAAAATAAAAAATTGGGGACTAAACGATCAGGTTTGTGGAAAAAATATGATTTTTTATTTTCACGCCCGGGCGTTATAAACTTCTGTGAAGCACTTGGGGCTTCAAAGTGCTCACCACACATCTAGATAAGTTCCTTAGGGGGTCTAGTTTCCAAAATGGGGTCACTTGTGGGGGGTTTCCACTGTTTAGACACATCAGGGCCTCTACAAATGCGACATGGCGTCCAGCCATTCCGCGTTGAAAAAGTCAAACGGAGCTCCTTCCCTTGCGACCTCTGCCGTGCGCCCAAAAAGTGGTTTACCCCAACATATGGGGTATCGGCATGCTCAGGACAAATTGCACAAAAACTTTTGGGGTCTTGTTACCCTTGGGAAAATAAAAATTGGGGTGAAAAGATCATTTTTGTGGAAAAAATATGATTTTTTATTTTCACGGCTCTACGTTATAAACTTGTGTGAATCACTTGGAGGTTCAAAGTGCTCACCACACATCTAGATAAGTTCCTTAGGGGTCTAGTTTCCAAAATGGGGTCACTTGTTGGGGTTTCCACTGTTTAGGCACATCAGGGGCTCTCTAAACGCGACATGGCATCCAGCCAATTCTGCGTTGAAAAAGTCAAACAGCGCTCCTTCCCTTGCGACCTCTGCCGTGCGCCCAAAAAATGGTTTACCCCCACATATGGGGTATCAGCATGCTCAGGACAAATTGCACAAAAACTTTTGCGGTCTTATTACCCTTGGGAAATTAAAAATTGGGGTGAAAAGATCATTTTTGTGAAAAATTTTTTTTTTTTTTTTTTCACGGCTCTAGGTTATAAACTTGTGTGAAGCACTTGGAGGTTCAAAGTTCTCACCACACATCTAGATAAGTTCCTTAAGGGGTCTTGTATCCAAAATGGGGTCACTTGTGGGGTGTTTCCACTGTTTAGGCACATCAGGGGCTATCTAAACGCGACATGGCATTCAGCCAATTCTGCGTTGAAAAGTCAAACGGCGCTCCTTCCCTTGCGACCTCTGCCACGCGCCCAAAAAGTGGTTTACCCCCACATATGGGGTATCGAAGTATTCAGAAGAAATTGCACAACAAATTTTGTGGTTCATTTTTCTTTTAACACTTGTGAAAATAAAAAAACTTGGTTCCGAAGTAAAGCTTTTGCAAAAAAAGTTAAATGTCAATTTTTTCCTTCCACATTGCTTCAGCTCCTGTGAAGCACTTGAAGGGTTAATAAACTTCTTGAATGTGGTTTTGAGCACCTTGAGGGTGCAGTTTTTAGAATGGTGTCACTTTTGGGTATTTTCTATCATATAGACCCCTCAAAGTGACTTCAAATGTGATGTGGTCCCTAAAAAAAAAATGGTGTTGTAAAAATGAGAAATCGCTGGTCAACTTTTAACCCTTATAACTTCGTAATAAAAAAAAAATTTGGTCCCAAAATTGTGCTGATGTAAAGTAGACATGTGGGAAATGTTATTTATTAAGAAATTTGTGTGACATATCTCTCTGATTTAAGGGCATAAAAATTTAAAGTTTGAAAATTGTTAAATTTTCAAAATTTTCGCCATATTTCCGTTTTTTTCATAAATAAACACAAGTCATATCAAAGAAATTTTACCACTAACGTGAAGTACAATATGTCACGAAAAACAATCTCAGAATCAGCGGGATTCGTTAAAGCGTTCCAGAGTTATAACCTCATAAAATGACAGTGGTCAGAATTGTAAAAATTGGCCCGGTCATTAAGCTGCAAAATGGCTCTGTCCTTAAGGGGTTAAAAATTTACTTAAAACAAAAACTTTAAAAACAAGAGTTACATTTAGTAAAAAAACTCTAGGAAAAAGATTGACCAAAATAAAAACTCCAAAAGCAAAAAGAAAAAACTGATAAAAAAAGAGGAGGGAAAAAAAAACGTATTAATAGTAAAACTCTAAAAAACAACAAGGTTGACAAGAAGAAAAAACCCTTGTTACTAAAACAGCTAATTAAAAACAGAAAAGAGGTGGAAAAACTGATTGTAAAATGATAAAAACAAAAATAAAAAATACTTTTTAAGACTTTTGTCTGGTAGCGTAGGCTTTATCCTCCCGCCCTCAGGAATGTCATCTCGCTGCTGCTGGCACTTCCCTCCTCCCTTATATCTCTGCTTGCTGTGTCTACAGACACTGAAATCACGTGTCAAAAAAGGTTATCCCTCAGAATAGAAAAAAAATGAATACAGTTCAGTCTGAATGCCTGAGAATTTTCACGCTACAGCCTGTAGCCAAAAACTAGCTCAAAAAGATCAAAAGCAGGAAACAGATGTGACAACGTGATTAGCAGAGGGGGGGTTTAAAGGGGCTTTAGCCTGCAGCCAGCAGTGAATGAGGTAGTGACAGAGCGCACTCTTCTCTGAGTGTAAATTTAAAGCAGCAGTACCTGATACAGACAGGAACACGTACAAATGAAACAGACACCCGGGAGAATACGAATCCCTCTTTTAAATGATCTGTGACACATACAAGCTGCTCTGGTAACTGATAACTCACCAATTGCACTGAGCACGCTGGTGCTCCAGGTCTATTACTCTGAAAACCGATCGCCCTGGCCGGTATGCCGGTCACAGTAATCTGTAATAGCCTTAACCCCTTCACCCCCAAGGGTGGTTTGCACGATAATGACCGGGCCAATTTTTACAATTCTGACCACTGTCTCTTTATGAGGTTATAACTCTGGAACGCTTCAACGGATCTTCGCGATTCTGAGATTGTTTTTCTCGTGACATATTGTACTTTATGTTAGTGGTAAAATTTCTTCCATATAACTTGCGTTTATTTATGAAAAAAACGCAAATATGGTGAAAATTTGGAAAATTTAGCAATTTTCAAACTTTGAAATTTTATTCCCTTAAAACAGAGAAATATGTCACAGAAAATAGTTAACAAATAACATTTCCCACATGTCTACTTTACATCAGCACAATTTTGGAACCAAAATTTTTTTTTGTTACGAAGTTTATAAGGGTTAAAAGTTGACCAGCGATTTCTCATTTTTACATCAAAATGTACAAAGCCATTTTTTTTAGGGACCACCTCATATTTGAAGTCACTTTGAGGGGTCTATATAGCAGAAAATACCCAAATGTGACACCATTGTAAAAACTACACCCCTCAAGGTACTCAAAACCACATTCAAAAAGTTTATTAACCCTTCTGGTGCTTCACAGGAGCTGAAGCAACGTGGAAGGAAAAAATGAACATTTTACTTTTTAGTCACAAAAATTATCTTTACAAACATTTTTTTATATTCACAAGGGAAAAAGGAGAAAATGGACCGATAAAGTTGTTGTGCAATTTCTCCTGAGTACGCCGATACCCCATATGTGAGGGAAAACCACTGTTTGGGCGCACGGCAGGGCTCGGAATGGAAGGAGCGCAGTTTGACTTTTCCAAACCAAAATTGGCTGGAATTGAGAACGGACGCCATGTCGCGTTTGGAGAGGCCCTGATATGCCTAAACAGTGGAAACCCCCCACATGTGACCCCATTTTGGAAACTAGACCCCCTAAGGAACTTATCTAGATGTGTGGTGAGCACTTTGAACCCCCAAGTGCTTCACGCAAGTTTGTAATGTAGAGCCGTGAAGAAAAAAAATCATATTTTTTCCACAAGCATGATGTTTTAGTCCCCAATTTTTTTATTTTCCCAAGGGTAAGAGGAGAAATTGGACCACAAAAGTTGTTGTCCAACTTGTCCTGAGTACGCTGATACCCATATGTGGGGGGGAACCACTGTTTGGGCGCACGGCAGGGCTCGAAAGGGAAGGAGCGCCGTTTGACTTTTCCAAACCAAAATTGGCTGGAATTGGGAACGAACGCCATGTCGCGTTTGGAGGGCCCCTGATGTGCATAAACAGTGGAAACCCCCACATGTGACCCCATTTTGGAAACTAGACCCCCTAAGGAACTTACCTAGATGTTTGGTGAGCACTTTGAACCCCCAAGTGCTTCACGCAAGTTTGTAATGTAGAGCTGTGAAGAAAAAAAATCATTATTTTTTCCACAAGCATGACGTTTTAGTCCCCAATTTTTTATTTTCCCAAGGGTAAGAGGAAAATTGGACCACAAAAGTTGTTGTCCAACTTGTCCTGAGTACGCTGATACCCCATATGTGGGGGGGGAACCACTGTTTGGGCGCACGGCAGGGCTCGAAAGGGAAGGAGCGCCGTTTGACTTTTCCAAACCAAAATTGGCTGGAATTGGGAACGAACGCCATGTCGCGTTTGGAGGGCCCCTGATGTGCCTAAACAGTGGAAACCCCCCACATGTGACCCCATTTTGGAAACTAGACCCCCTAAGGAACTTATCTAGGTGTGTGGTGAGCACTTTGAACCCCCAAGTGCTTCACGCAAGTTTGTAATGTAGAGCCGTGAAGAAAAAAAATCATATTTTTTCCACAAGCATGATGTTTTAGTCCCCAATTTTTTATTTTCCCAAGGGTAAGAGGAGAAATTGGACCACAAAAGTTGTTGTCCAACTTGTCCTGAGTACGCTGATACCCCATATGTGGGGGGGAACCACTGTTTGGGCGCACGGCAGGGCTCGGAAGGGAAGTAGTGACGTTTTGGAATGCAGACTTTGATGGAATGGTCTGCGGGCGTCATGTTCCGTTAGCAGAGCCCCTGATGTGCCTAAACAGTGGAAACCCCCCACAAGTGACCCCACTTTGGAAACTAGACCCCCTAAGGAACTTATCTAGGTGTGTGGTGAGCACTTTGAACCCCCATGTGTTTCACTAAAGTTTATAATGCCCTGGCGTGAAAAAAAAAATATTTTTTTTTTCCCACAAAAGTGATTTTTTTTTTAGTCCCCAATTTTTTATTTTCCCAAGGGTAACAGGAGAAATTGGACCCCAAAAGTTGTTGTCCAATTTGTCCTGAGAACGCTGGTACCCCACATGTGGGAAAAAACTGTTTAGGCACACGTCGGGACTCGGAAGGGAAGTAGTGACGTTTTGGAATGCAGACCTTGATGGAATGGTCTGCGGGCGTCATGTTCCATTTGCACAGCCCCTGATGTGCCTAAACAGGAAAAAAAAAAAACACAAGTGACATAATTTTAGAAATTAGACCCCAAAAGCTTCTCTAGATGTGCCCCCCTTCTGGAACTAATCTTTCCTGTAAAGTAAATTAGTAGTGCATGGAGGTGTGGTACAATTTGAAGCAATCCTTCATACACAGGCCAGGTTTTTCGGGGCAGGTGTCGCACTGATAAATGGTGTCCTTGCGTATTCCCCTTTTGTAACACACTCGGCACCTTTTTTGCGACTTACCTTTTTTTGCAGTTTGCGGGACCTCCCCGGGAAATGCTGGCCTGGTACAATACGAGCACCTTCAGTTCCGGAAGTACTGGGGCCCTCTCCTTCCTGAGCGCCAAACATCAGGGCCTTGATCACTACCTCCTGGAACTGAAGGTACGACGTATTGGTATGGCGTGCACATCGTGACAGCAGGAAAGCGTTGAGCATTGCCATTTGGACGATGTGCACGGACAGCTTCTTGTACCACACCTTGGCCTTTCTCAAAGCACTGTATGGTTGGAGGAGTTGATCAGAGAGATCAACACCCCCCATGTATTTGTTGTACCCAAGTACACAGTCCGGTTTGCGGACCTGTGTAGAGGTACCCCGTACAGTGCTGAGGGCGCTGCCATCACCGTGTATGGTGGTCAAGAGAAGGACATCCCTCTTGTCCTTGTACTTGACCACCAGAAGGTGGTCGCTACATTGGGCTCTGCTCTCACCCTTTCTGAGCATCTGCCCAAGCAGCGTCTTCGGGAGGCCCTTCTGATTTTTGCGGACGGTACCGCAGGCTGCGGTACCACGCGCAAAGAGGGATTTGTGGAGTGGGATGCTGGTATAAAAGTTATCGGTGTAGAGGTGATAACCTTTATCCAGCAGTGGGTGAACCAAATCCCACACAATTTTCCCACTCACTCCCAGGACAGAACACTCAGGGGGTTCAATCCTGGTGTCCTTTCCTTCGTAAACTCTAAAACGGTGAGTGTACCCTGAGGTACTCTCACACAGTTTGTAGAGTTTGATTCTTTACCTTGCCCTCTTGTTGGGCAGGTACTGACGGAATCCGAGCCGTCCCTTAAAATGAACCAAGGACTCATCCACGCAAATGTCCCTTTTGGGCACGTACACTTCAGCAAACTTTTTGTTGAAGTGTTCGATGATCGGCCGAACTTTGAACAGACGGTCAAAGTTGGGGTCATCTCGTGCGGGACACTGTGCATTATCGTTATAATGCAAGAATTTCTGGATGGCCTCAAAACGCGTCCGGGCCATGACCATTCGGAACACTGGAGCGTTTATATAAAATATCAACACTCCAATATTGCCGAAGTTCTGGCTTCTTCAAGATCCCCGTGTGAAGGACCAGGCCCCAAAACTGCATCAATTCAACTGCGTCTACAGGAGACCAGTTAGAATATGATGAACGGGGGTTTTGCTCCAAAAATTGACGAGAGTACAAATTTGTTTGCTCCACCATGTGGTTAATAAAATCCTCAGAGAAAAAGACTTTGAAAAAGTCTATTTCTGTGAGGCCAGTGGTGTCAAACCTGATTCCTGATTCTGCCACAAAATCAGGAATCAGTGGCTCGTAATTTTCGGGGGGCGAGGTCCACACGGGATCCGCAGTGGGTTGCGCTGGTTCGGCTTCGGCTTCATCTTCGTCTTCTGGAATGGCGGCAGATGCCTCATCTTCTGTCATGGGGCGTCTGCGTGGTGGTTCCGCAGGACCCGAGGAGGAAGATGAGGAGGGGGAAGAGGAAGAGGAGGAGGAAGAGGAATCTGAAAAATAAAGAAATGTGGGATCCTCTCCCTCGCTATCAGTGTCGGAGGCAAGAAAAGCGTATGCCTCCTCCAATGAATAGCGCTGTTGAGACGAACGGGACAGGTGGGACATTTTTTTGTAAATGTGGTGCTTGGGTGTACTTTATTGATAACTGTGTATGTGTGGGGGGGATAGTGCTTGGTGTAAACTATGCTGAAAAGAAAAATCTAAAAGAAAAAAAAAATGGGGAGAAAAAAATGCCTGTGAAAAGAAAAGTCTAAAACAGCAGGCCCTAGCTCTGATAAGTGAACTGCGTCACTTATCAAAGTTCGGCGGCTGCTAGATGTGGCGCAAGGAGGGGGTGAAAAAAAAAAAAAGGGAAAACAGCCGGCACGAGATCTGATAAGTGAACTGCGTCACTTATCAAAATTCGGCGGCTGCTAAATGTGGAAACGGAGGCGGCGCAAAGGCGGGTGAAAAAAAAGGAAAAAAAAAAAAGAAAAGGAAAACAGCCGGTGCGAGCTCTGATAAGTGAACTGTGTCACTTGTCAAAGTTCGGCGGCTGCTAGATGTGGCGCAAAGGGAGTGGTGCAGGGAGGGGGTGAAAAAAAAAAACAGGAAAACAGCCGGCACGAGATCTGATAAGTGAACTGAGTCACTTATCAAAATTCGGCGGCTGCTAAATGTGGAAATGGAGGCGGCGCAAAGGCGGGTGAAAAAAGAAAAAGGAAAAAAAAAAAAAAAGGAAAACAGCCGGTGCGAGCTCTGATAAGTGAACTGTGTCACTTGTCAAAGTTCGGCGGCTGCTAGATGTGGCTCAAAGGGAGTGGCGCAGGGAGGGGGTGAAAAAAAAAACAGGAAAACAGCCGGCACGAGATCTGATAAGTGAACTGAGTCAGTTATCAAAATTCGGCGGCTGCTAGATGTGGAAACGGAGGCGGCGCAAAGGCGGGTGAAAAAAAGGAAACCCGCCGGACGCGAGCTCTGATAAGTGAACTGCGTCACTTATCAAAGTTCGCCGGCTGCAGGGTGTGCGCACGGAGGTGGCGCAAAGGGGGCTGAGAGCACGAGTGTTGATCGGTGAAATGCGTCACCAATCAACGCTCGGCGGCTGGGTGTGCGCACGGAGGCGGCGCAAAGGGGGGGGTGGAGGGGGTAAAAAGAGGGGGAAGGGGGATGGGGAGGGAGGAAGAGAGGGATCAACACTTACGGTTGTAGTCTCTCTTCTTTTTTCTATCTTCTTTCTTCTTTTCTTCTGTCTTCTTTTCTTCTGTCTTCAGCACTACAAGGCCCAGCACAGGAGAGATCTGTTGTATGACCGCTCTGCAGGAATCCTCAGCAAGTGTGAGGACCCCTGCAGAATGGTCACTCACAGGTCAGAGCCAGGTGAGACAGGTCACAGAGCGGTCAATTCGCTTCTGTGACCTGTGATTGGTGGGATCCATCATAACAAGATCCCACCAATCAGAGCTCTCCTGGTTACTCTGGCAACCTGCCCAGGATCGGAGCTCACAGCTCCTATCCTAGGCAGGTCACAGCCAGGGCAACAGCCAGGTCACCTGCAGGGCACAGCGCGGTCACACAGACCGCTGCTGTGCCCTGTGATTGGCGCGATCGACGATGTCATCGATCGCTCCAATCAGCTCCTGCAGGCCTACAGGGCCTGTCCTGAGCCTCCACAGCCAGATCGGTGCTTTTACAGCACCGATCCAGCCAGGATCGGTGCTATTACAGCACCGATCCGGTAGGTCAGCAGCAAGGCACAGCACTCCTGCGCCGCGGCTGTGCCTTGCGATTGGCGCGATCGACGATAACATCGATCGCGCCAATCAGCTCCTGCAGGCCCTGTTAGGCCTGTCCTATGTTCCGGCCTAGGATCGGTGCTTTTATAGCACCGATCCAGCAGGAACTGGCAGGGCACAGCGCGGTAATACCGCTTCTGTGCCCTGCGATTGGCGCGATCGATATGATCGGCGATCGCGCCAATCCAGGGGGGTCTGCATAGTGCTAGACCCAGGCCTAGGATCGAGTACATCGGTACTCGATCCTAGCCTGGGATCTCACTGTTTCAGCCCATCTGATTGGCTGAAACAGTGAGAAAGGCTGCGATTGGCTGTTCAGAATTGAACAGCCAATCACAGCGATCGGGAGGCCGGAGAGGGGAGGACGCAGCCCGGGATGCCGACGTCATCTTCCTAGAGGTAAGATGGCGTCGGAATTTTAATGCGATCACCGCGACTTTAGTCGCGATGTCGCATTAAAGGGCATGACGTACTATTCCGTCCATTTCAATTAGGTCCAGGGTCACATGGACGGAATAGTACGTCTGATGGCAGAGAGGGGTTAATCAAAATTCTCACCTTCCGCATCTGGTTTGACTGGGATAACCTCCCTCCGATGCATGGACGATTACTGTGAGAACTTATCCAATCAAAGCTCCTGCACTTCACACCTGGATTGACTGGGATGACCTCCCTCCGATGTGTGAAGGATTACTGGAGAAACTTAACCAATTCAAAGCCCTCGCCCTTCACACCTGGATTGACTGGGATGACCTCCCTCCGATGTGTGAAGGATTACTGCGCGGATTTATCCAACAATTTGGTTTTTTGCTATACAGCTCCCAGAAATCAGCAAGCAAACACAGTCACAGTTCCAACTTTCTCCCGGATCACAAAAAACATGAAACACATACACAGCAGGAGCAAACAACTTATATCCCAGGGTTTTGGATAAGGGTGTGGACTTTTTACACTACCTGGCAATGCGGTGGTGACCACACTTGACCGGCAAGAGTTATAAGACCTGGACTGGACACAAAGGACTTTCAGGTAAGATGACAAGATTTTCTTACCTTACTTATGGAGCTGCGCAGTCTCCGTCCCGTGAACCAATGCCATGGCCAACACCTCGGTCTCTCCGGTCAGCAGGTCCCCGTGCGTTTCGTCCACTGCCCCGCGTGCAGGCGCCAACTGTTATGGAAATTTAATTAGGATAAATCTATCCTGCAGTGTTTGTTGCTGCTGTTCCCAATCTTAGACTAAATGTCTTTTTTGAGCGCTGAGACGAAATGAGGACTGTCCACACGGAAGTGTCAGTATAACAGTTCGTCAAGACCAAGTTTATTATTCATTCAAGGTTTTATACTTTTACAAAAAGGGACTGGTTAGTCAATTAACATACAATTAAAAGCTGCTAGATTATTGGCTGTTTTAGTGTAAGTATGATAATTATGATAATTATGATAAAAGGGCTGAAGTGGCAGATTTATTGTTCTTTGCCCCAGTTTTCCTATGTGACTAGTAAAGAAAATAACAGATATCTATCCAGACTTTCTGTCCTTGTTTCCTTTTTCTGTGTCCTTGGTAAAAAGTCCCTATGAGATATCTTTTGCAGCAGTCTGATGTAGGCCAAGGGTCATATCTTAAGCAACTGATTATAGCTAGCATCAGCTTTTGCATAGATATGCTGAGCACAGGATTTTTAGCAAGTGAGATCTATCTGACTGTAAATACATATATATGAATATACATTGAATACGTGGAATACATATATATTTCCATGACACATGCACCTCTTCAAACCCACACATGGCTATTCAAATCCACACATGGGTATACGCTTCCTGATTTTGCCTATTTGCTACTGTCGTCCTCCTCCTTCTCCTCATCGTCATCATCCAGCACCACTAGATCACATGGTGACATTGGTCCGTAATACAACAGCCACATTATTGTGTTAAAGGGTATTTTTGCTGACAGTAAAAAAAATGTTTACTAGAGTTGAGAAAAACTTCTCGATATCAAGAAGTATCGGATCGCAATGGGTATCGCCGATACCCAAAAAGTATCGGCGATACCCGATTCCGATACCGGAAATCCAATGCAAGTCTATGGGACAGAAATATCGGAACTAAAAAAAACCCTTTCTTTCCTTGTAAACACTAAATATACACACATAGAATACATATATATACATGTCATTGTGACATATTTATATATACATATAATTATAGTTCATACACTTCTACATAGTAAAATAGCCTCTGATTCAATTGCTGGGTAATGCCGACTTTTGTGAAAATACAGAAGCACCCGACATGAAATGACACATGGTTTACATAGAGTTAACCATATCTTTTCATGTAGTTTGATATCTGTTTTTCACAAACAATTACATGAGTGTATGTGTGCAAAATTTCACACCTGTAGGGTTAATTAAAGGTGTAAATTTGTTGTAAAAAAACACGGACTTTTTTGCTACAAATTTACACCTTTAATTAACCCTACATGTGTCAAATTTTGCACACATACATTCATGTAATTGTTGGTGAAAACAATATATCAAACAACTTGAAATGACATGGTTAATTCTATGTAAACCATGTGTCATTTCATGTCGGGTTCTGCATTTTCACAAAAGCCGGCAATTGAATTAGCGGCTATTATACTATGTAGAAGTGTATGAACTATAAATATATATATATATATATATATATATATATATATATATATATATATATGTATATATATATATATATATATATATATATATATATATGTGTCACAAATTCAATGACATGTATATATATATATATATGAGGTGTAAAATTGTTGAAAAAAAATGCGTGGGCTCCCCCCCTATTTTCTCAACCAGACAGACAAAGCCAGCGAGTGGGGGCAGATAATAATAGCCCAGAGAGGGACCATTATTTTTGCCCCCCCTGGCTACTAACATATGCCCCCAGACACCCCAGAAAAGGCAAATCTATAATTAGATTCACCCTTTCTGGCACTTTGCCCATCTATTCCCATTGCCCTGTAGCGGTGGCGAATGGGTTAATGAGGGGTTAAAACCACCTTGCTATTGAAAGGTGACCTTAAGTCAGGTTAATAATTGAGAGCTGTCAATTAGACAACTATCAATTATTAATCCTATTGCATGAAATAAAAATAAAACACACACAACTTTAATAAAAAATCATTTGAATGAAATAAAGACACATGTTTTTGACCATCTTTTATTTTACTGCAAAAACCATTTCCTGTAATAAAAATAAAATAAAAAAGCAAAATTATTCTTACCTATCCGATGCACAGTCAGGTCCCACGGTGTAATCCATCAGAAAGGGTTAATGTTTACTATAGGGACCGCAGCTAATGCTGCAGCCTCACAGTAAACCCCCGAATGAATGAGCTCCTCTCCTGGCTGACAGGAGAGGAAGTGGTTAGCATAATTGATTGCTTCCCACTTTCACTTCAGGTCATCCAGGGACATCATCAGTAACGTCAGAGGGAACTGATTAACAAAAATAGGGCATCCCCTCGAAAAAAAAAATGGCGTGGGTCCCCCCTATTTTTGTTAACCAGCCTGATGAAGCAAACTGCTGAGGCCTGGATTTTCAGGCTGTTAAGTAGCCAAGATCCATGAACCTTGCCAGCCTGATAATACCAGGCCACAGCAGTCTGCTTATCTTGGCTGGTTAACAAAAATAGGGCATCCCCTCGAAAAAAAATGGCGTGGGGTTCCCCCTATTTTTGTTAACCAGCCTGATGAAGCAGACTGCTGAGGCCTGGATTTTCTGGCTGTTAAAGAGCCAAGATCCATGAACCTTGCCAGCCTGATAATACCAGGCCACAGCAGTCTGCTTATCTTGGCTGGTTAACAAAAATAGGGGATCCCCTCGAAAAAAAATGGCGTGGGGTCCCCCCTATTTTTTTTAACCAGCCAGATGAAGCAGACTGCTGAGACCTGGTTATTCAGGCTGGTAAGGATCCAATATCCATGGGCCTTGCAAGCCTGATAATACCAGGCCAGAGCAGTCTGCTTAGCTTGGCTGGTTACAAAAATAGGGGATCCCCTCAAAAAAAAAATGGCGTGGGGATCCCCCCTATTTTTGTTAACCAGCCAAGTAAAATGCAGACTGCTGCGGCCTGGTATTAAAAGACTGTCGAGGCCCATGGATTTTGGCCCTCAACAGCCTGATAATACCAGGCTACAGCAGCCCCACATTTGGCGCATCAAAAGATGTGCCAATTGTGGCACTTTACCCGGCTCTTCCCACTTGCCCTGTAGCGGTGGCAAGCGGGGTAATAAGGGGTTAATGTCACCGTTGATTGCACGGTGACAATAAGCCCGGTTAATAATGGAGAGGCGTCAATAAGACACCGATCCATTATTAATCCCAAAGTTTTTAAAGGTTTAAAAAAAAGACACAGCAAGA
Organism: Oophaga sylvatica; assembly: GCA_033576555.1. Lineage (NCBI taxonomy): Eukaryota > Metazoa > Chordata > Amphibia > Anura > Dendrobatidae > Oophaga > Oophaga sylvatica. The sequence goes on along the minus strand of JARQOD010001877.1, from coordinate 72,363 downwards.
AAAAAGTATTTTAATGAAATAAAAGAGACAACACAGTTTTCATTTCTTTTATTACACTCTCATCCTGCGACGCCATCGATCTCCTGTAAAAAAAGAAAAAAAACAAACCAACAGTATACCACCTGTCCGACGCAGTCCATAGTAACGTGTGTCCCACGACGATCCAGCTCTGCTATGTAGCGCCGGCGTCCCTGCCCTCTGCCAGGCAGGGACGCTGTTCCCCTGCGCCAGCGTCCTCTGCCAGGCAGGGACGTCGCCCCCCTTACCCACGCTCGGCGTCCTCCTTCCGTCCTGCTGGGGTCGCGCACTCCTTCCCTGCTGCTGGACTTAGGGCGCGCGCCCGCGCGCTCCCCCACTCTTAAAGGGGCCGCGCGCATCTTTCAAAAAAGGTCCCCGGCCAATGCCGGAGGACTCCACCCTTTATAAAGTACTTCCTCCTTAATGGAGGTGCCCGAGCAATGTTGTTGCACTGTTTACTCTGCTTCAGCCCTCAGGTTCCGTTACCAGTTACCTGCCTGTCTCCTGCCAGTTTGCTGTCTTCTACCTGTCCGCAAGCCTACCTGAAGGTTCGGCCGTCAACGGTGGTGACCATCGGCTTTTCCAGAGAATCTCGCCTGCTCACTTGGGGGCGCTCATCTGCCATCTGCCTGCAGACCTACCCAGAGGTTCGGACGTCACATGCGGTGACCATCGTCTATTCCAGAGACTCTCGCCTGCTCACTTGGGGGCGTTCATCTGCCATCTGCCTGCAGACCTACCCGGAGGTTCGGACGTCACATGCGGTGACCATTGTCTATTCCAGAGACTCTCGCCTGCTCACTTGGGGGCGTTCATCTGTCATCTGCCTGCTAGCCTACCAGGAGGCTCCACCATCTCAGGTCGTATATACCTGTCCTTCCAGAGACTGCCCCGGTCACTTGCCGTGACTACCTGCCTGTCCTTCCAGAGACTGCCCCGGTCACTTGCCGTGACTATCTGCCTGTCCTTCCAGAGACTGCCCCGGTCACTTGCCGTGACTACCTGCCTGTCCTTCCAGAGACTGCCCCGGTCACTTGCCGTGACTACCTGCCTGTCCTTCCAGAGACTGCCCCGGTCACTTGCCGTGATTACCTGCCTGTCCCTCCAGAGACTGCCCCGGTCACTTGCCGTGACTACCTGCCCGTCTACCCAGAGACTGTCCCTGTCACTTGCCGTGACTTCCTGTCCATCTCCCCGGGCGCCACCCGCTCCTTTACAAGGAAAGCCTCATTGTATAATAAAGCTCAGAGGTTCCGCCTCCCAGACCCGTTACAGTTTGCTCGGGCCATGGGACCCGGTGGCACCCAAACCCCTTCGCTCTCTGACCTGTGTCATGAACTGTCTCGTCAGAGGTCTCAACAGGAGTCCATCCTGGGTCATCTGCGGAATGTTAATTCCCGCCAGGACACCCTGACTACCACACCAGCAACCACCACTGGCGCCATGACTCGCAATCCGGCAGTTCCGTTGCTTACCAATTCCGTGGTTTCCGTTCCTGGACCTCGACTTTCTGCTCCTCCACGGTTTGGAGGCGATCCTACTCTGGCTCGGGGTTTCATTAACCAGTGTACCCTGCATTTCGAACTCCTGGCTCACCAGTTTAACTCCGACCGGGCCAAAATTGCCTTCATTATGTCCCATCTCACCGGAGACTCTGGCCTGGCTCAATCCTCTCTGGGAGATAGAAGATCCTCTGGTGTCTGACCTGCCTGCTTTTCTCTCGGCCTTCCGGAAGGTATTCGACGAACCCGGACGGAAGACCTCCTCTGCATCATCTCTGTTGCGTCTCCGTCAGGGAAGTCTCACCGTGGGGCAATATGCCATACGGTTCCGTACCCTTGCCTCGGAGCTGGCCTGGGATAATGATGCCCTGATATCTGTCTTCTGGGAGGGTCTGTCCGGCCGTATTAAAGATGAACTTGCCGGTCGAGACATTCCAACCTCTCTCGATGACCTAATAACTCTGGCTAATCGAATTGATCTACGGTTCCAGGAACGCGCCAAAGAGGTCACCCGTGAGAGAAGGTTTCCTCGTCTAGCTCCTTCTTTTCAGAGACCCGTAACTCCTTCCGCTTCTCCCCAGGTACACACTTCTGAGCCTATGCAGGTCGACCAGACCAAGATGGTCAAAGCCCGTCAGGACTTACGCCGTGCCGAGGGGAGTTGCTTCTACTGTGGCAGTAAGGAGCACCGGAACCGTACCTGTCCGGAGAGGTCGGGAAACGCCTGTGTCTAGGTTCGCTCGGAGAGGTCAACCTAGACAAGAATAAATCCTCTTCATCTCTGCTGCTGTCAGTCTCAATTCTCCTCGGTGAGAACCGTTATTTCGAACAAGCCCAACTTGATTCTGGAGCAGCCGGGAATCTTGTTTCACAGGCTCTAGTAGAGAAATATTGCATTCCTACCAAACATCTGGTTGAACCAGTATCTGTTGCTGCTGTGGACGGGGTCTTCTACCACGTCCCATCCAACGTATCACTGAAGCCATAACCCTGCAGGTGGGAATGTTGCATTCTGAGAGCATCTCGTTTCATGTCCTGCCTGGACTCTCTCATGCTTTCTTATTAGGTCTACCTTGGCTCCAAAAGCATGCACCCGTGCTCGACTGGCAGACTGGAGAGATCCTTCACTGGGGACAGGACTGTCATAAAACGTGTTTGGTTCCTGTTCATCCCGTCCGTCCTTCTCCTACACCAACTAATCTACCAGGGCTCCCGATTCCATATTTGTCGTTCGCTGATGTCTTTAATAAAAAGGAGGCAGAGACATTACCCCCTCACAGACCTTATGATTGCCCGATCGACCTGCTACCCGGTACTACGCCTCCCCGTGGGCGTATTTACCCATTGTCTGCTGCTGAGACCAGGTCGATGTCCGAATATATCGAGGAGAATTTGGCCAAGGGATTCATCCGGAAATCTACCTCCCCAGCGGGAGCAGGTTTCTTCTTCGTAAAAAAGAAAGACGGCTCTCTCCGTCCCTGTATTGACTACAGAGGCCTAAACCTGATCACGGTGAAGAATAAGTACCCTCTTCCACTCATTCCCGAATTGTTTGATCGTCTGAGGGGGGCTAGAATCTTCACCAAACTGGATCTTCGTGGAGCATATAACCTGGTCCGTATCCGTCGGGGAGATGAATGGAAGACGGCATTCAACACCCGGGACGGCCACTATGAGTATTTGGTGATGCCCTTTGGTCTCTGTAATGCTCCTGCAGTCTTTCAGGAGTTGGTCAATGACATCTTCCGGGACCTGCTCTACTCCTGCGTTGTGGTGTACCTAGACGACATCTTGGTCTTCTCTCCGGATCTCCAGTCTCACCGGAGGGATGTTCGTCAGGTTCTGCTCAGGCTTAGGCAGAATCACCTTTTCGCCAAATATGAGAAGTGTCTCTTTGAGCAGACCTCGCTTCCGTTTTTGGGTTACATCATTTCTCAGACAGGCCTAAGAATGGATCCGGAGAAGCTATCTGCCATCGAGAAATGGCCCCGACCGGAGGGATTGAAGGCCATTCAGCGGTTCCTGGGATTCGCCAATTATTACCGCCTCTTCATACCGCACTTCTCTTCCCGGACTGCTCCAATCTCCGCGCTCACCCGCAAGAATGCTAACCCCAAACAGTGGACGCCCGAAGCAGAGGAGGCCTTTCTTTCCTTAAAACAGGCCTTCTCTTCCGCTCCAGTGCTGCATCGCCCGGACGGCAACAAGCAGTTCTTCCTGGAGGTGGACGCTTCCTCTTCTGGAGCTGGAGCGGTACTGACTCAAAAGTCTTCTTCCGGGAGAATGGTATCTTGCGGCTACTTCTCAAAACTCTTCTCCTCTTCTGAGCGCAATTATTCCATAGGAGACCGAGAGTTATTGGCCATCAAGCTGGCATTGGAGGAGTGGCGTTACCTACTCGAGGGGGCTCTTCATCCGGTAATCATTTACACTGACCACAAGAATCTGGCTTACCTCCAGCATGCCCAGAGACTTAACCCTCGCCAAGCCCGGTGGTCCTTGTTTTTTGCCCGCTTCGACTTTCTTTTACACTTTCGCCCAGCCGACAAGAACATCAAGGCGGATGCCTTGTCCCGGTCTTTCCTGGTGTCGGATCTCGAGGAGGAACCTAAACATATCATCGATCCCGCCAGAGTGATGCAGGTGGCTCCCGTGAGTCTAAATCGTCTCCCTCCTGGTAAGACGTTCGTATCGGTACCTGATCGGGAGAGGATCCTCCACTGGGGTCATTCGTCTAAACTAGCTGGCCACGCTGGTCGGAAAAAGACCCTCCAGCTCATTACCCGGCATTACTGGTGGCCTACCCTGCACAAGGATGTAATAGACTTTGTTTCTGCCTGTGCCTCCTGTGCCCGCAACAAAGTTCCGAGACACCTGCCTGCCGGCCGTCTTCTCCCGCTTCCTGTACTCGCTGCCCCCTGGCAGCATATAGCCATGGACTTCATAACGGATCTTCCCGTCTCTGCTGGTTGCACGGTCATTTGGGTGGTCGTTGACCGATTTTCCAAGATGGCTCACTTCATTCCCCTGCCAGGGCTTCCGTCTGCACCCGAGTTGGCTAAAGACTTTATCCGCCACATCTTCCGTCTTCATGGTCTGCCTCGTCACATTGTGTCGGATCGTGGGGTACAGTTCACCTCACGTTTCTGGAGAGCCACTTGTAAGTTGCTAGACGTCACCCTGGATTTATCCTCCGCTTACCACCCACAGTCCAATGGTCAAGTCGAGCGAATCAATCAGATTCTGACCAGTTATCTCCGGCACTTCGTTAATGCCCACCATTCTGACTGGGTGGATCTCCTGCCTTGGGCCGAATTTTCGTACAACAATCACGAGAGCGAATCTTCCTCCAAATCTCCGTTTCTTGTAGTCTTCGGTCAACATCCTCGGATCCCTGTACCTATTTCCATCTCTGTGGACAATCCAGCTGCGGAATCCCTGGTTAACGAATTATCCTCCATATGGGAGAGTACCCGGTCCGCACTTATTCTGTCATCCGAGCGCATGAAGAGACATGCTGACAAGAGAAGTCTGGATCCCCCTCAATTCCGTCCTGGGGATAAGGTCTGGCTCTCGTCCAAGTATGTTCGGCTCAAGATTCCTTCCTACAAGTTAGGTCCTCGGTTCATCGGTCCTCTGGAGATCATCAGTCAGATCAACCCAGTGTCCTATAAATTGAAACTCCCGGCCAATTTGCGGATTCCTAACTCCTTCCATGTATCTCTCCTCAAACTGGTGGTACTTAACTCTTTTGTCAAGTCTACAGGTACACCTCCTGCTCCACTGTCTGCTGAGAACGAATTTGAGGTAGAGAACATTTTGGCCACCAAAAGGGTAGGAAGAAAGACATATTTTCTGGTGGATTGGAAGGGGTTTGGTCCTGAGGAGAGAACGTGGGAGCCTCGGGAGAACATCCATGCCCCTCTCATCCTAGCTAAATTTCTTTCTGGCCTAAAAAAGGGGGGCCTAAAGGGGGGATACTGTAGCGCCGGCGTCCCTGCCCTCTGCCAGGCAGGGACGCTGTTCCCCTGCACCAGCGTCCTCTGCCAGGCAGGGACGTCGCCCCCCTTACCCACGCTCGGCGTCCTCCTTCCGTCCTGCTGGGGTCGCGCGCTCCTTCCCTGCTGCTGGACTTAGGGCGCGCGCCCGCGCGCTCCCCCGCTCTTAAAGGGGCCGCGCGCATCTTTCAAAAAAGGTCCCCGGCCAATGCCGGAGGACTCCACCCTATATAAAGTACTTCCTCCTTAATGGAGGTGCCCGAGCAATGTTGTTGCACTGTTTACTCTGCTTCAGCCCTCGGGTTCCGTTACCAGTTACCTGCCTGTCTCCTGCCAGTTTGCTGTCTGCTACCTGTCCGCAAGCCTACCTGAAGGTTCGGCCGTCACCGGTGGTGACCATCGGCTTTTCCAGAGAATCTTGCCTGCTCACTTGGGGGCGCTCATCTGCCATCTGCCTGCAGACCTACCCAGAGGTTCGGACGTCACATGCGGTGACCATCGTCTATTCCAGAGACTCTCGCCTGCTCACTTGGGGGCGTTCATCTGCCATCTGCCTGCAGACCTACCCGGAGGTTCGGACGTCACATGCGGTGACCATTGTCTATTCCAGAGACTCTCGCCTGCTCACTTGGGGGCGTTCATCTGTCATCTGCCTGCTAGCCTACCAGGAGGCTCCACCATCTCAGGTCGTATATACCTGTCCTTCCAGAGACTGCCCCGGTCACTTGCCGTGACTACCTGCCTGTCCTTCCAGAGACTGCCCCGGTCACTTGCCGTGACTATCTGCCTGTCCTTCCAGAGACTGCCCCGGTCACTTGCCGTGACTACCTGCCTGTCCTTCCAGAACTGCCCCGGTCACTTGCCGTGACTATCTGCCTGTCCTTCCAGAGACTGCCCCGGTCACTTGCCGTGATTACCTGCCTGTCCCTCCAGAGACTGCCCCGGTCACTTGCCGTGACTACCTGCCCGTCTACCCAGAGACTGTCCCTGTCACTTGCCGTGACTTCCTGTCCGTCTCCCCGGGCGCCACCCGCTCCTTTACAAGGAAAGCCTCCTTGTATAATAAAGCTCAGAGGTTCCGCCTCCCAGACCCGTTACATGCTACATCGGAATGTCAGGCAGAGCCTGACATCCCGACGAAGCACAGCTGCTTACCAGCTTCCCCGGCGGTGACGTCATCGGACTGCTTTACGGCCGCGATTACCCGGCAGCACGTACATTATCGCGAGAAACTGCACGTGACCGCCAGGGAGAAGATGATGGCGGCCATCAAGCAGTCCAGGACGTGACCACCAGGGATCTTCTGCCAGGTAAGTGCCGCTGACTCCTGACAGACCCGACCGACGGACATTGACAGTGACAGGAACTTTCCGATTCCGGTATCCAATATGACGAAAATATCGGAACTCGGAATCGGAATTCCGATACAGCAAATATCGGCCTATACCCGATATTTGCAGTATCGGAATGCTCAACACTAATGTTTACACATTATGTTGATGTGTACCCCCCCGGGGAAATGTTTGTCAGCCCATACACTTAGGAGACCCACTCCTTTAAACTGTGCAAAGATTTTTAAGAGGCCATTGTCCACATCTCTTCAGACACCACCAATAGATCACCAAGGTGAACGTGTTCCGTGATGCAACAGCCATGTTATTGTTTGCAGAGTTGTGTTTTTGGTCTCAATAGAGTTCACCTATTGTTTCTTGTGTCTCCACCTCCCAATAAGGACTCCAAATAAATATCAATTTAAAAAAATTATAGGGTTTTACAGGAAGAGCAAACAGATAGTTGTGGCACTAGAGTTATTTTTCTTAATTACCAGCATTAAATAACAATTTTTAAATGCAGATGAAGTTAATAGAAATCCACAATCTGTGTCTTGCTAGCATTCCTCTGTACACCTCTCAGTATTTAGATCACTATTAGTGTGATCTATTTCCCTTCAGCATTTCTCTGTATTCAGATCACAGATATCACAACATGCTTCAGCCGAAGGGCAATAAGTATTGCATACAATTGAACAGTTCTGGATGACATTTACAGTGTGAAACAATAATTAGGCATAAAAAATTGATTTGTCTAGAAGACATTTGGTGGACACGTAGCAATCCCTACCCCATTTACTGAAATATGAAGGTCTTGAGATCCATTTGTAGGAATCTATATTAAAACTACAAAACAACAAAGATTATCTTTTAAGTAGAAACAGATTATTGAAGAAATTTAAACAAGGTATTCAACATTTATTTAGCCTCCCTTGACAGAACAGTAGAAACATCATTGTGCTGTTTCAGAATACTAGAGCAAGGGAAAAACGGAAATTCTTGATGCAATAATACAACTGCCCCACAACGAAGGTGAACTACAATGCTGGGAACATGCTTAATTGTTCAATGTCTGATCATCAGCTTTAAACAAAAACCAAAAAGAAAAATAAATGTTTTTTTAAAGGTGTCTCTGTGCCCATATGTGAATTGTGAATATCTTTTATTACAGTCTCCAAATTGTGTTGGTGTCATCCGAGCTTAATCTTAACCCTGCTGTTCGGGTCATAGTAACCCGTAGAGAATTTGTGAGGCCCTGTAGATTTTTTTCTATAAGTTTCTAAAACTTGATTTTATTTGACTTTTCCTCATTTGGGGGAACCTATCTATGAGTATTTTTTTGGGGGGGGTTTACTTTTTGCTACACGCCGATTTGTACACTTGTCATGTTCGAGTCATAGTGACCCGGCATCATTTTTTACAGCTGTGAGGCCATATTTCCAGTGAAATAAGGGAGTTATAACCTCAGTTGGGTTTATATATTGCATCTACTATTGTATATCAATTTATTTATTTCCTAAACAAACAAAGCAGCAGATGTGATGCAATGTAATGGAATGTGATTGGCTGCCATACCCAGGTTATGATTGGTCACAAGAACCTCATCTGTGATTGGCTAATTTTGGATCTGAAGCTGTACAATATTTAGTTGTGCTTTCAATTCCCATATTGTTGCAATAATTTCAGGCAAAACTGCTTCAAAAGCTAAAAATATTACAGGGAGAGAATGCAAAATTGTATTCTGAACAAAACCATATATAATATGTCATATTAGCATCGAAGATATTCGACAGAAAACGTTTAAAACTTGAAAAATCAATTTATCCTATGCCTATGCAGGACTTTTGAACACCACTGTATTTCAATTGGGTCGTACACGCGCTCTGCCGGGTGTATGCATTGAGATCTGCGCACCATAAAAATGGCTTTATATTAATTATTTTTGGTGCACAGTCTATACTAAAATGTAGAGCGCATCCAGAGAACAAAGAACAAACAAGTAATACTACTGAGTACGAACCACCATGATAATGCAGTAAGTACCAGGGAACACAAAAAACCTAACATGATCTTGGACTATAATGCAACCAAAGGTGGTGTAGACACATTAGATCAGCTCATTAGTACATATACCTGCAAAAGAAAATCAAATTGGTGGCCTATGATTGTGTTTTACAACATTGTGGATTTGTCGGTATACAATGCTTTTGTGTTGTGGAGGGAAATCAACCCGAATTGGAATACAAACAAACTCCACAAACTAAGACTCTTTATAGAAGAACTTGGAAAATCACTGGTTAGGCCGTATATTGAGCAAAGAAAGGTAACACCCAGAACGGAAGGAGAAGCAGGCCTTGTACAGAGCATCCAGTAACATGCTCAGGAAACTGAAACCATGGCCTCCACAAGCACTTCTAACCCCATGGCCTCTACCAGCGGTGCTTCCAGAATAAAAAGAAAAAGGTGCAGCTATTGTACTTATTCTTGTGATAATAAAACAATATTACATGTTCTGGATGCAAAAAATTTTTATGCAAAGCCCATGTTTATTGTTCTTCATGCAAGAATACATAAATTAGTATTACTATGTAAATACGTTCAAATTGAAGTGTTTATTATCTTTAATTTTTTTTCACAAAATGTTTGATTTGCTTGCTTTGGCTTTTTTTTTTTTTTTTTCCAAATCTTTCTTTATTGAAATTTTTAGAACATACACATTATGCACATGAAATAAACAGTGACATTAAGAAAAATACAACAAGTTCTTGTTCCATCAACCATCAATATGTAACTCATCCCCATCAGTAGGAAATTTCCCACGGGACGTCCATATAAGTATCTATTGCAGGAGGGGGTTTTGACTGACCCCAAGCTACTCCTGCAGCAGCCTACAAGTCGGATTAATGTGACATAACATGGGTGTGAGAGCCCAATACGTATCTCAGAACAAAGAACCCAAACAATGACAGTTATGACACAACGTAGCACGACACAAAACGCCAGACAAAGGACAAAGACAACGAACAACAAAGAACAAACGACAAAGACGAATACAGTAGACGAGGACGTCAGATCATGGATGTCGGGGCAGCATCATCCTGAAGCACAGTGGCGCAATCCGAAAGAAGAGTCAGTGACCAGAAGAAAGATGGAAGAGAGATAGATAAAACGGCAAGGAGGGTAGGAAGAAGCAGTGCAAGAGAGGAACGAGAAAGATGAGGGAGGACAGGAGTAAAGGTGAAAAGCGGGGGTGGTTAACAGAGCAGTGAGGCATAAAACTAAAGAAAAGAACACCCAAACCCGGGTACCCTGGAATCTATAGCTGCTGAGCAGCTATGTGTGGGAGGGGTTGTCCATCCGTCACCACATTCGTGGAACCTGTACTCTTCCACCTCTGCCACGGTTCCCAGGTATCTAAATGCTTATCATGTTTCCCCCTTTCCCAACTAGTCAATTCCTCTAGCCGTTGTAATTGGTTAACCTTATCCATCCATTCCTCTCGACTAGGGACCAAGGTACTGCTCCAAAATCTGGGCACCAAGAGTTTGGCTGCAATAATAAGAAAGGTGAGTAATGAGCCCTTCCGCAGTCGCACGCTCTGGGTATCCAAATTCATCAGCACCAAAGAAGCCTCTAACAATATAGTGTAGCCCAAGATCTCATTTACACAATTATTCACCATCTCCCAGAAAGCCCTAAGTCGCGGACAAGACCACCAGATGTGTACCAGCGTGCCACGTTCCACTCCACAGCGCCAGCACCTGTCCGATGCCTGCGGATACATCTGTGCCAATCTAACCGGATGCCTGTACCAGCGTGAGACCACTTTATAGGTATTTTCCTGAGTGAGGACACAGGAAGAAAAACCATGCGCCCTCTCCAGTATCTGGCGAATATTGGCCTCAGAAAAGACCATATCCAACTCTCCCTCCCATTGCATTAGAAAAAAGGGACATTTGGGGGCATTTTCTGCGATCAATCGGTAATACAGGCAAGAGGTCAGCTTTCCCGGAAGAGTCGGCTGAGCGACCACCATCTCAAACCACGAAGGAGGACATCTATGGGTCTCCAGACCTAAAAACTTTTTCCAGAAAGACCGAACATGCTGGATATGGGTGTCGCCCAAGCCCACCTCACTTGCTATACATTGAAAAAGATCCTCAGTGTGCGCTGCCTCACCTTCGAGCAAGTCCCCTAGGGACCATTTAGAGAGTCTCTTCCACACCCCTAGGTGGTCATGGAAATCAGGGTTAACAACCCAAGGCAACACCGACAGGGGAGTACAGTGAAATGGCCTGGGGAAAAGTCTTTGCTCGTCCAGGGTGAGTTTTTCCGTCAGAGGAATTCCGCGAAAAAGCCAATGCATGTCTTTCACCTTGCCCCGTGCCCTGGCAGATGAGCCTCGCCCATGGCGCCATGACGAGGTCCATAGCATCGCAACCCTTCTATCTCCCAATAGTTCGAACGCCAAGCTCTTGCAGGAAGTACGCCTAGGAGCCGACAGCAAGTCTGCCAGAAGACGGAGTTGAGACGCTTTATAATAAACCTCCATGTCTGGCAGGCCAATGCCCCCCGCGTGGGTAGTCCTCCTCAAAGCCGCATGGGCCTGTCTAGGTTTCTTCCCTCCCCAAATAAAGCTCGAGAAAAGTCTACGCACGGTAGTAAAAAAGGACTTAGGGACGGGAATAGGGAGTGTCTGCAAAAATTACAAAATTTTGGGCATTACATAAGATTTTACAATATTTTTTCTACCCAGCCAGGAGAGATACGGGATATTAATAGAAGATAATTGGCCCCCACTTTCTGCAAAATATGACCATAATTGAGCTCATATAACGAATCTAAGTGTTCAGGGATCCGAACCCCCAGGTGTGTAATAAAGGTGGGCGCCCAGGTGAACGGGAAGTTCTCTTGAACCCTCCCCCTCCTGCAAGGCGAAAAATTGTGACCCAACATCTCACATTTATTGAGATTAATTTTATAATTAGATACGGAACCAAATGATTCCAATAAAGACAACAAAGGGCCCAACGATAATTCCGGAGAAGGTAAGAAAAAAAGTAAGTCATCCGCGAAGGCATTCACCTTATGACACCTACCCCCCACCGAGATCCCCTGTATCCCTTGGGACGCCCGAACAGCCTGTAAGAAGGGCTCTAGCATCAATACAAATAAAGTAGGGGACAGTGGGCAGCCCTGTCTCGTTCCATTCCTAATTTCGAATGGAGCGGACATTAAGCCATTAACTTTGACCCGGGCTCTAGGGGTGGAATACAGGTTACGAACTATTTTAATAAACTGGGCCGGAAATCTGAATCGAGTCAGAACCAATTCCAAGAATCCCCAGTCCACCCGGTCGAAAGCCTTTTCGGCATCAGTGGCTAAGAGCGAGAGAGGTAGGTCCCTTGCGGCAGAGTGTGCCATGGCATATATCACGCGTTGAACGTTGTCTCTACCCTCCTTGCCCGGGACGAAGCCCACCTGATCCGGGTGGACTAGGGATCCCAAGAATCCAGAAATCCTGGACGCCAACAACTTCGTCCACAGCTTATAGTCCGTGTTGAGGAGGGAAATGGGCCTGTAACTGCCACATTCCAGCAAGTCCTTATCGGGTTTGGGCAGAACAGTTATGTGGACGTCCAAGGATGCCTGTCCCAAGGGCAGGCCTTTAAGCAGAGCATTAAAATAGTTCACTAAAAAGGGAGCCAAGGTCGGAAAAAACTTTTTATAATAGAGTATCGGGTAGCCATCCGGCCCTGGGCTTTTCCCGGTAGGGATGTCTTTCAAAACTAGCCAAATTTCCTCAGAGGTAAATGGTGTCATAAGAGAGGACCTATCCGATTCCCCAGGGTTGGGAGATCTACCGAGCATAAAAAGGCGGCAGCCAAATCCTTCTTTGCCGCCGGAGACAGAGTCGAATCTTTCTCATGTAAATTGTAAAGGTCATGATAGTAGGATGCGAACCTGTCCGCTATAGCTTGAGAATCTGTCAACACTGTGCCATCCTGTGCCTTTAGTCGTTGGATAAGAGAGGTTTGGTGTAATTGTTTTATCATTGCGGTCATGGCCTTGCTCCCCCTGTTACCATGCACATACGTCGTGTGACGGGCGCGGAGGTATGCTTTCGCAAGTCGCACATTCAGTAGATCACTCAACTGCGAACGTAATGTCTGGAGTTCAGCGAATACTGAACGCGCCAATGACTTCTTATGTTGGGATTCCAGTCTATGGATGTCTGACAGCAGGGCGTGAAGCTTGGCTGTCCTACATTTCTTAAAATGCGCACCCAAAGCAATAAAATGGCCCCGCAGGACCGCCTTATGTGCCTCCCACGTGGAAGCCGCGGATACCCCATCTGTAATGTTCAACGCAAAGTACTCAGAGATTCGAGAAGCGATAGACGCCATCTCCTCTTTACTATCCAACAGGGTCGGATTCAATTTCCAAGACCAATTGGTGCCTATACGCCCCGGTAGTGACATGGTTAAGGAAATCGGAGCATGGTCTGACAGGGAAATCACACCCACTGAAGCCTCCAAGACACAGTGAAGTATGGACTGTGAAACAAATAGGAAGTCTATCCGATGGTATGAGTCATGGACCCGCGAATAAAAGCTGTAATCTCTATCGTTGGCATGTAAAGATCGCCAACCATCTACCACCTTCAGTTCCTGCAAGAGCTTATGTATGGCGCGCAAAGCTCTCTGAGCAATCTTGGAGTGGCCGGACGATGTGTCCAGCAGAGGTTGTAACGCTATGTTCCAGTCACCCCCCAGTATCAACACGCCCTCTCCAAACGTTTGAACCATGCGCAGCATCTTAAGTAGCCAGGCAGCTGTATTTTTGCTGGGGGCATAAAGATTACATAGTGTGATTAGTTGGCCGTCCACGGTCCCTTTGAGTAACACGTATCTACCCTCTGTGTCGATAAGTGAAGCAGCGCACAAAAATCTGCAATCAGCACGTACACCAACACTTACCCCTCTTGACCTGGAAGCTGACGCCGTGGAGTGGAACCACTGTGAATAACGGAACCGGGCGGGCAACTGAGGAATCCCGTTGTCGCGGAAATGGGTCTCTTGCAAAAAGAGAAAATCTGGGAGATCAGGCCTGAGAAGGGAGAAAACCTTGCTGCGCTTAAGCGCAGAATTGAGACCCTTTACATTATATGATATTATCTTAAGCGACAAAGGAGCCATCATAGAGTCCAGTAATACAGAACAAGCTTAGCATATAACCCCCAAATGCCCACCAGTCCATCATGCCTAACCGATCAGAAAGGGTACGGAGACAAAGAAAAAGAGAAGAGTAAAGGAGCACAGTGAAACGGGTCATTAGGATGAAAAGCAAGAGGGAGGTTAAGAGATGAGCAGAGCAGCCACTGTCAGGGGCGAAAAAGGGAATGGCAAGACCTGGGACAAAGCGCCACCACCGGGAGAAAGGGGTAACGACCCCAACCAACTGCAGCATTTGAAAACAAGGTGCAGAGCTCCCGACGTCCAAGACCAACAAACACACAGACATAAACAACATCCACCACAAACACAACACAGAGCATAGATGATTCCCTAAGGAACCTAACCAAAGGTTGTCAAAGCAGCCGTACTGGTCTATACACCTGAGTATACACAAACTCGGGGAGCTCCAAAAGGATAGCAGGTCCCGTTCCAAACCCCGCTTAGGGGTCTGGAAGAGGCCCCACCCTCCCCTCCACCACCAACTCCTCCAGAAAGGGCGACTTAATGGTAGAGAAAAGGCTTGACCCATGCTAGGCAGTCGCATGCATGGCTGAGACCCACCAGTCTCATGAGAAATAAACCCAAAATGGCAAGTAAACAATAACACAACTAAACAGTAACATTGCAGAATAAGGAAAAAAGGGGGAGGAGCCCCCGGCTCATGCCCGCTGTATCCTCCCACTCCACAGCGGCGGTCTGAGCAGTATGCGCAGACCTAACAGTTAACAGTTAAGACACATCTCAAAACCCCAAGATGCAAAAAGCCTGGTGAAGATTAACCCCCCAATGAACTGCAGGGGGTAATCACAGGCAGCCTGAGGTTGTAAACGTTGAAGTACAAACATAAATTCCCTCAATCAGTTCAGAGAGCAAATGAAACTCAGAGAAAAGCAGGAGATGCAAAATAAGAATGGACAATCTAAATGGGAAATAACCCAAGGGCTCCCTCCTGTGTCCAGGAGCATAAATTGCACGCTAAAAACTGGACAGGCTGTAAGGTTTAGTTCCATTCAGCTCACCGAACTGTACCACATCCCCCAGAAACATAAATGCAGCTCTCAGCATACCATCCCCGCTCAAGGGGAAAGGGTTGGCAAACTCAGAGTAAATAACATATAGAAAAAGCATGTATACGAAAGGGAATCTCCATACCTCCCTGTTCAGAGCTATTCATGGAAGACAACTAAGCATAGAAGTAAACCCCTTCAACCAGCTCAGTCAGCCAGGGAAATGCAGGAGCAAAAAATGAAGAGAAAAAGTAGAGTATGGAGAAAACCCCCTCAGTGCTCCCCCCTGTGTTCAAAAGCAGGAATTACATTATAAACTGAGCACAGTGCATAGTTAGCTTCCACACAGAGAACTGAACTGCATCAAGACTATACTAAACATGAATGCAACTTTTAGTCAATCATTCCCATCACAGGGGAGAGAGGCATGGAAACACCATACAGCAAAAAAGACCTGTGGAAAAACCGTTAAATGGGGAAGATCCTCAGAACCTCCCTACACCTGGCAAAGCATAGCAGCACCAGGGAAAACAAGCGGAGCACGTCTCCTAGTACAGAAATCAGAATAAAGCCACACAGGCAGGCACATCTCACTCCACTGCTCGCATGTGCCCCTTCTTCTTCTTAGTAGCAGTTACTTGCCACGCCGTCACCTTCCCTGGTTTGCGGACAGACACAGAGTCAGTGATCGGGAGCCAAGAAGGGATAGTAACAGGCTCCATATCCAATGCCTCCCAGAAAGCTTGTAAGTCCCCTGGATCATGTAATTCAATGGATTTACCCTTCACAGTGGCTCGCAGTCCAAATGGGAACATCCACATATATTTACAGTTCTGGGATTTTAGGGCCTCTAACAGCGGCTTAAGCAGCCTCCTCTTTGCCAAAGTGGAGGCAGCAAGATCCTGAAAAAGCGATATAGGAGCGTCTGCATAGTGTACAGTACCTTGTGTGCGCGCTGCATCCAGGATGGCCTTGGTGTCGGTGAAGGAGAGGATTTTACAGATCACATCCCTTGGAGGGCCAGATGCCGGCCCACGCTGTCTCAAGGCACGGTGGATCCGCTCAATCTGTATGGAGCTGGCCCTATCCGGGCCTAAACAGGTCAGTAAACAGCTCGGTCGCCACCTTGGTGAGAGCTTCTGCGGCCCAGGTCTCCGGCAATCCTTTAATCCTAAGATTGTTGCGACGCGATCTGTTTTCCTGGTCCTCCAAAGCTAAAAAAGCGCGGTTTAAATGCGCCTCATGCCGTTCAGCTTGCACAGTCAGGTCAGCCACAGTCGCGCTCGTCTGTGTGTGGGCTTCTTCCACACCATCCAGCCTCTGGCCCATTACAGTAAAGTCTGCCCGGAACTCTGCCATTTCCTGTGTGAGTGGAGTGAGAGCTGCTTGTAATTGCTTCTGCTGCAGCTGAAGCGAGCGACGGATAGCCGCCTTGAAGAAGGCTTTGGTGAGTGGGGCATCCTCCTCCTCTCACCCCCCTCCTCTTCACTCTCTGCACTCTCCCAGTCCTGCTGCTGGCTGTGTGTCCCGACTGCCGCCGCCATCTTAGGAGAGGCCTGTGGTGTAGCAGTCCGGCTTTTGTGAGCAAACCGCTGCAAACTGCTGTGTGATTTTGGCTTTTTGGGGGTCCCGCTGTGTTCCTCCAGTCTATCTCTGCCGTTTCGCACCATAATGGGAGAAAATAGAAGCTGTGGTGGGTCTCAGACTGAGCTCTCCCCAGGAGCTACTCCAGCATGCAGCTAGTCAGATGGACGGTCAAGCCACGCCCCCTTGGTTTGGTTTTTTGACCACATATGTGTAGTTTGCTATTTTTCGTTTTGCTTATTACTACGTTTTTTCGGAATAAAAAAACAAAAATAAAGATTTCAATTTCATTTTTCTTTTTTTTCATTTTTCGTTACACCTGAAAAAATGGTTTTCTGATGTGAAATTTGGATGGTCTTGGTAATATGTATGGGTTTCTCGGGCACATCAAACGCATTCTGGTAATTGGTGGTGGGTAAACGACTAATTATAGGCTGGATCCTGGATTTCATACCTACTTAGCCTCCCTGTTCTTTATCCTGTACTTTCCAATTTCTGCTGTCAACATGTCCTTTTTCCTGATCACTTCATCAAATGATTCATTTGCCATATTTCTGCTAAAAACCTGCACCTTCCCAGCAGCAACTGTGTAGGAAACCAGGTTATTGTTTTCAGCGGTGTTTATGATGCCCGTAAAAAAAAAAGTTTACACAGCATGTTGATGTGTACCACACAGGGGGAAATGTTTGTCAGCCCATACACTTAGTGTATGGGCATTACAAGTATAGGAGACCCACTCCTATGTAAAGGGAACATTTTTTTATGAGGCCCTCCTCCACTTTTCTTCCATGGGGGATTGGGGTGCGTGAAAATTTGGGGCAGGTCTTGCTTTCACTGCATAGCCAAACAGTATAGGAGACCCAGATCATAATAATGGAACTGTAGGAGTTGGTCTGCTGCTTCAACAATGCAATTCTCAACTTTTGAATCTTCATCCTCAACACTGAGATTGTGCATTGCAAGTTCTTCAACTTCAACATTGAAATTCTCCACTGCAGGTTCTTCATCCTCAAAAATGCAATTCACCAAAGCACGTTCTTCAGCCTCAACACTTCAATTCTCCACTCCAGGTTCTTCTAGCTCACGACTGCAATTCTCCACTGTTGGCTCTTAATCCTCAACAATGCAATTGTCCACTGCAGTTTCTTCATTCCAAAAAGCAGCAATTCTCCATTTCAGGTTCTTCAGGCTTAATACTGTAATTCACTGCATAGTCAAACAGTATGGTAGTTCCAGTTTACTAATAATGTAAAGTTTGGTTTCATGTGGCCATCTACTACGTCAGTTCAAAGGGTTATGGGATGCGTGTGACTTTGGGGCAGGCCAGGCCTTACATAAAATGCATTGGCAAATAGCATGGGACTACAAAATTTACAGTAATGGTAACTTTGGTTACATGTGGCCATCCAGTACGTCGGTTCAAAGGGTTTTTGGGGTGCATATAACTTTGTGGCAAGGTGGGACTTGCATTCAATGAATAGGCAAGCAGTGTGGAAGTACCAAATAAAAAATAATGTGAACTTTGGTTTCATGTGGCCATCCAGGACGTCTGTTTTTTGGTTTATTGGGGTGCATCCACATTTGGAGCAGGCCTTGCATTCACTTCATGGGCAAACTTTATGGGAGTACAAAGTTTATAATAATGGGAACTTTGGTTTCATGTGGCCATCCAGGACGTCTGTTCCAAATGTTATTGGGGTGCGTGTAACTTTGTGGAAAAGCGGGCCTTGCATTCAATGCATAGCCAAACAGTATGGGAGTACCAAATTTCTAATAATGGGAACTTTGGTTTCATGTGGCCATCCACTACGTCACTTCAAAGGGTTATCGGAGGGCGTGTAACTTTGCGGCAGGGTAGCCCTTGCATTCGATGCATAGGCAATCAGTATGGCAGTACCAAATGAAAAATTATGTGAACTTTGGTTTCTTGTAGCCATCCAGGTCGTCAGTTTAAAGGGTTACTGGGGTGCATGTAACTTTGTGGCAAGGCAGGCCTTGCATTCAATGCATAGGCAAACAATATGGCAGTACCAAATGAAAAATAATGGGAAGTTTGTTTTTATGTAGCCATCCAGGACATCAGTTCAAAGGGTTATTGGGGTGCTTGCAACTTTGGGGCAGGGCAGGCCTTGCTTTTTCTTTATTTGCAAACTGTATGGAAGTACAACATTCATAATAATGGAAACTTTGGTTTCATGTGGCCATCCAGGATGTCTGTTCCAAGTGTTATTGGGTTGCGTGTAACTTTGGGGCAAGGCAGGCCTAGTATTCAATGCATAGGCAAATACTATGGGAGACCCACTTTCTCCTAATGGGAACATTTTTTCAAGAGAACCTCCTGTACGTCTTTTCAAAGATTGAGATGTGTCTAAATTTGATGCAGGGCAGACTTTTCATTCAATGCATAGGCTAACAGCATGGTAGTACCAAATGAAAAAAATGAGAACTTTGGTTTCATGTGGCCATCCAGTACATCAGTTCAAAGGGTTATTGGGGTGTGTGTAACTTTGTGGAAAAGCAGGCCTTGCATTCAATGCATAGGCAAACAGTATGGGAGTACCAAATTTCTAATAATGGGAACTTTGGTTTCATGTGGCCATCCACTACATCACTTCAAAGGGTTATCGGAGGGCGTGTAACTTTGCGGCAGGGTAGCCCTTGCATTCGATGCATAGGCAATCAGTATGGCAGTACCAAATGAAAAATTATGTGAACTTTGGTTTCTTGTAGCCATCCAGGTCATCAGTTTAATGGGTTACTGGGGTGCATGTAACTTTGTGGCAAGGCAGGCCTTGCATTCAATGCATAAGCAAACAATATGGCAGTACCAAATGAAAAATAATGGGAAGTTTGTTTTTATGTAGACATCCAGGACATCAGTTCAAAGGGTTATTGGGGTGCTTGCAACTTTGGGGCAGGGCAGGCCTTGCTTTTTCTTTATTTGCAAACTGTTTGGAAGTACAACATTCATAATAATGGAAACTTTGGTTTCATGTGGCCATCCAGGATGTCTGTTCCAAGTGTTATTGGGTTGCGTGTAACTTTGGGGCAAGGCAGGCCTAGTATTCAATGCATAGGCAAATACTATGGGAGACCCACTTTCTCCTAATGGGAACATTTTTTCAAGAGAACCTCCTGTACGTCTTTTCAAAGATTGAGATGTGTCTAAATTTGATGCAGGGCAGACTTTTCATTCAATGCATAGGTTAACAGCATGGCAGTACCAAATGAAAAAAATGAGAACTTTGGTTTCATGTGGCCATCCAGTACATCAGTTCAAAGGGTTATTGGGGTGCGTGTAACTTTGTGGAAAAGCAGGCCTTGCATTCAATGCATAGGCAAACAGTATGGGAGTACCAAATTTCTAATAATGGGAACTTTGGTTTCATGTGGCCATCCACTACATCACTTCAAAGGGTTATCGGAGGGCGTGTAACTTTGGGGCAGGGTAGCCCTTGCATTCGATGCATAGGCAATCAGTATGGCAGTACCAAATGAAAAATTATGTGAACTTTGGTTTCTTGTAGCCATCCAGGTCGTCAGTTTAATGGGTTACTGGGGTGCATGTAACTTTGTGGCAAGGCAGGCCTTGCATTCAATGCATAAGCAAACAATATGGCAGTACCAAATGAAAAATAATGGGAAGTTTGTTTTTATGTAGCCATCCAGGACATCAGTTCAAAGGGTTATTGGGGTGCTTGCAACTTTGGGATGTGTCTAAATTTGGTGCAGGGCAGACTTTGCATTCAATGCATAGGCTAACAGCATGGCAGTACTAAGTGAAAAAAATGAGAACTTTGGTTTCATGTGGCCATCCAGTACGTCAGTTCAAAGGGTTATTGGGGTGCGTGTAACTTTGTGGCAAGGCAGGCCTTGCATTCAATGCATAGGCAAACAGTGTGGCAGTACAACATTTCTAATAATGGGAACTTTGGTTTCATGTGGCCATCCAGGACATCTGTTCCAAGTGTTAATGGGGTGCGTGTAAGTTTGTGGCAGGGTAGGCCTTGCAGTCACTTCATGGGAAAACTGTATCGGAGTAAAAAAATAATTTCCATATATATAGACAAGTTTTGTTTTATAAACAATAGATCTTTTATAAATCGCAAACCATACCAGGAGGGGGGATTAACCCCTTCCCGACCCATGACGCCACGTAGGCGTCATGAAAACCTGTGCCAATCCGACCCATGACGCCTATGTGGCGTCATGAAAGGATCTCGTCCCTGCGGGCCGGGAGACCGGGGTCACTCAAAGGTCACCCGACCCGCAGTTACAGGACCCTTTGTGCTTCACCACAGGGGGGTTGGCTTAACCCCCCCGTGGCCACGATCGCTCTGATTGGCTGTTAAAAGTGAAACAGCCAATCAGAGCAATGTGTAATATTTCACCAATTTAATTGGTGAAATATTACAATCCAGCCATGGCCGATGCTGCAATAGCATCTGCCATGGCTGGAGACCGAGCCCTGACCCCCCCCACACCGAGTCACGGCGGTGATCGGCCGCCGCCACCGAAAGATGGCAGCGATCGGTCACCGCCGTCACTTACAGCTCCCCTCCTCTTTTGGTCCACTACCCCCACTTCCTATCCCCCCCCCAGCCTTCCGACCCCCCTACTCACCTCTCCCGATCCACCGATGTCCCACGATCGGGCCCGGCGTCCGCCCGGGCCTCTTCATGGGCGCCGCCATATTGGAAAATGGCGGGCGCATGCGCAGTGCGCCCGCCGGCCGGCGCATGCGCAGTGCGCCCCAGTGTTCAAAAATTTATTTTGATCACTGTGATAAACTGTCACAGTGATCAAAATAAAAAAAGTAAATGAACCCCCCCTTTATCATAGGTAGGGACAAATAAAAAAAATAAAGAATTTTTTTTTTTTTTCCTAGCGGATTTTGCTGCTGATCCGCAGCTGATTTTGCTGCGGATCCGCGGCGGATTTCGCTGCTGATCCGCGGCGGATTTCGCTGCTGATCCGCGGCAGACTTCGCTGCTGATCCGCGGCGGACATCGCTGCTGATCCGCGGCGGACATCGCTGCTGATCCGCGGCGGATTTCGCTACGGATCCGCTGCGGATTTCGCTGATCGGTGGTGGATTTCGCTGCTGATCCGCGGCGGATTTCGCTGCTGATCGGCGGCGGATTTCGCTGCTGATCCGCAGCGGATTTCGCTGCTGATCGGCGGCGGATTTCGCTGCTGATCGGCGGCGGATTTCGCTGCTGATCCGCGGCGGATTTCGCTGCTGATCGGCGGCGGATTTCGCTGCTGATCCGCAGCGGATTTCGCTGCTGATCGGCGGCGGATTTCGCTGCTGATCCGTGGCGGATTTCGCTGCTGATCCGCGGCGGACTTCGCTGCTGATCCGCGGCGGATTTCGCTGCTGATCCGCGGCGGATTTCGCTGCGGATCGGCAGCGGATTTCGCTGCTGATCCGCTGCGGATTTCGCTGCTGATCGGCGGCGGATTTCGCTGCTGATCGGCGGCGGATTTCGCTGCTGATCCGCAGCGGATTTCGCTGCTGATCGGCGGCGGATTTCGCTGCTGATCGGCGGCGGATTTCGCTGCTGATCCGCGGCGGATTTCGCTGCGGATCCGCGACTGATTTCGCTGCGGATCCGCGACTGATTTCGCTGCGGATCCGCGACTGATTTCGCTGCTGATCCGCGGCTGATTATCTGCTGATTCATCTGCGCTAGCGGGTATAGCATAACGCGATCGCGTTATGCTATACCGTTACCAGCCGGTCAACGCTACGTGTTGAACGGGCTGGTAAAACGCAATATGAACCCAGCCTTAGGGTTAGAACTAGAGTTAGGGTTAGCATTAGGGTTAGGGTTAGCATTAGGGCTAAGGTTAGAATTACGGTTAGGGTTGGAATTTGGGTTAGGTGTTGGAATTAGGGTTAGGCTTGTAGTTAGGTTTATGGTTAGAGTTGGGATTAGGGGTGTGTTGGGGTTAGGGTTATGATTAGGGTTTGTATTAGGGTTAGGTGTGTGTAGGCGTTAGGGGTGTGTTGGGGTTAGGGTTGGAGTTAGAATTGAGGGGTTTCCACTATTTAGGCACATCAGGGGGTCTCCATACGCGACATGGCGCCACCATTGATTCCTGCAAATTTTGCGTTCAAAAAGTCAAACAGTGCTCCCTTTATTCCAAGCCCCGACGTGTGCCCAAACAGTGGTTTATCCCCACATATGAGGTATCAGCGTACTCGGGAAAAATTGCACAACAACTTTGGGGGTTCTAATTTCTCCTGTTAACATTGGGAAAAAAAATTGGGGACTAAAAATTATTTTTGTGGAAAAAAAATGATTTTATATTTTCACGGCTCTGCGTTATAAACTTCTGTGAAGGACTTGGAGATTCAAAGTGCTCACCACACATCTAAAGGAGTTCCTTGGGGGATCTAGTTTCCAAAATGGGGTCACTTGTGGGGAGTTTCTACTGTTTAGGCACATCAGTGATTCTGCAAACGTAACATGACGCCCGAAGACCATTCCATCAAGTGGGCATTTCAAAAGGTCACTACTTCCCATCCGAACCCCGACGTGTGCCCATACAGTAGTTTTCTCCCACATATGGGATATCAGCATACTCAGGACAAATTGGACAACAACTTTTGGGGTCTAATTTCTCATGTTACCCTTGCGAAAATAAAAAAATTGGGGACTAAAAGATCCTGATTGTGGAAAAAATATGATTTTTTTATTTTCATGCCCGGGCGTTATAAACTTCTGTGTAGCCCTTGGGGGTTCAAAGTGCTCACCACACATCTAGATAAGTTCTTTGCGGTGTCTAGTTTCCAAAATGGGGTCACTTGTGGGGAGTTTCTACTGTTTAGGCACATCAGGGGCTCTGCAAACGTAACAAGATGCCCGCAGACCATTCCATCAAGTTGGCATTTCAAAGCGTCACTACATCCCTTCCGAGCCCTGACGTGTGCCCAAACAGTGGTTCCCCCCCACATATGGGGTACTAGCGTACTCAGGACAAACTGGACAACAACTTTTGGGGTCCAATTTCTCCTGTAACCATTGTGAAAATAAAAAATAGTGGGCTAAAAAATCATTTTTTGAGAAAAAAAAATGATATTTTATTTTCACGGCTCTGCGTTATAAACTTCTGTAAAGCACCTGGGGGGTTCAAAGTGCTCACTATGCATCTAGATAAGTTCCTTAGGGCGTCTAGTTTCCAAAATGGGGTCACTTGTGGGGGAGCTCCAATGTTTAGGCACACAGGAACTCTCCAAATGCGACATGGCAACCGCTAAATATTCCAGCATATTTTCTATTCAAAAAGTCAAATGGCGCTCCTTCCCTTCTGAGCCCTGCCGTGCGCCCAAACAGTGGTTTATGATCACAAATGAGGTATCTGTGTACTCAGGAGAAATTGCCCAACAAATTTTATAATCCAATTTATACTGTTGCCCATGTGAAAATGAAAAAAACTGAGGCTAAAAGAAAATTCTTGTGAAAAAAAAGTACTTTCTTTTTTTTACGGATCAATTTGTGAAGCACCTGGGGCTTCAAAGTGCTCACTATGCATCTAGATAAGTTCCTTAGGGGGTCTAGTTTCCAAAATGGGGTCACTTGTGGGGAGCTCCAATGTTTAGGCACACAGGGACTCTCCAAATGCGACATGGCAACCGCTAAATATTCCAGCATATTTTCCATTCAAAAAGTCAAATGGCGCTCCTTCCCTTCTGAGCCCTGCCGTGCGCCCAAACAGTGGTTTATGACCACATATGAGGTATCTGTGTACTCAGGAGAAATTACCCAACAAATTTTAGGATCCAATTTATACTGTTGCCCATGTGAAAATGAAAAAAACTGAGGCTAAAAGAAAATTTTTGTGAAAAAAAAGTACTTTCTTTTTTTTACGGATCAATTTGTGAAGCACCTGGGGTTCAAAGTGCTCACTATGCATCTAGATAAGTTCCTTAGGGGGTCTAGTTTCCAAAATGGGGTCACTTGTGGGGGAGCTCCAATGTTTAGGCACACAGGGACTCTCCAAATGCGACATGGCAACCGCTAAATATTCCAGCATATTTTCCATTCAAAAAGTCAAATGGCGCTGCTTCCCTTCTGAGCCCTGCCATGCGCCCAAACAGTGGTTTATGACCACATATGAGGTATCTGTGTACTCAGGAGAAATTGCCCAACAAATTTTAGGATCCAATTTATACTGTTGCCCATGTGAAAATGAAAAAACTGAGGCTAAAAGAAAATTTTTGTGAAAAAAAAGTACTTTCTTTTTTTACAGATCAATTTGTGAAGCACCTGGGGGTTCAAAATGATCACTATGCATCTAGATAAGTTCCTTAGGGGGTCTAGTTTCCAAAATGGGGTCACTTGTGGGGGAGCTCCAATGTTTAGGCACACAGGGACTCTCCAAATGCGACATGGCAACCGCTAAATATTCCAGCATATTTTCCATTCAAAAAGCCCTTGTTCTCCCATAAAAAAATAAAATAATAAAGCAACATTATTCTTACCATATCCGTGTTCTCTCAGGTCCTATGCTGTAATCTTCACAAAGAGTTAACTGTTTGATTTGGTAGCTGAGGAGAGCAGGAAAAAAAAGGAAATACACCAGAGCAGTTGGAAACTATGAGATTGCAGTACCCTGACTAACCACCACAACTAGAGGCAGCCGCGGAGCGTTCCTACGTTGGTCCTAGACGCCTCGTCACAGCCTGAGAAACTAACTACACCTAAAGATAGAAAGAGGAAAGCTATCTGCCCCGGAGCAGATCCCCAAAGAACATAGAAAGCCCCCAAACATGTAATGGCTAGGGTTGAGCATTCCGATACCGAAACCCGGTTCCGATACCTGAAATCCAATGTAAGTCTATGGGAACAAAATATCGGAAGTTTTTTACTTCCGATATTTTGTTCCCATAGACTTACATTGGATTTCAGGTATCGGAACCGGGTTTCGGAAATCGGAATGCTCAACCTAGAATGGCGGTTAGACAAGAAGAAATACTGACACAGACAGAAAATAGTATGAGCAAACGTTGGGGCCCAAACTTACTAAATAGAAAAGGATAGGAAGGGCACTTACGCAATCCCAAAAAAACCCTGAAAAGCACCAACTCTACTAATTTCAAAAACACCTGAGATCACACGACCTCTACCACCTAAATTAGTTCTCTGGTGTAACCAAAAACAAAACAGCAGCCACTGAAAAAACTGGAAAAAGCAAATGTACAAACATCAGTGGCTGAACTGAACTGAGAGGCAAAAGCCCCCAGAGGGGACCCAGAAGGCCCCACAGAAGTGCAGGACAAAATGCAAAAATCAAGCACAAAAACAAAAAGAAGAAAATGTCTTATCTGTTAGCAGGAGATTCAGACACGACACAGCAGGCTACCAAGGAAACAGGAATCAAGGATTGAGACCAGAACAATTGATCACCGGCAACCCTGATGGGAAGGCGACTCCCTTATATAAGACCAGTCAGTAACACCTGATTCCCAATCCTCACAATCTTCACTGGACAGTCCAGTACCGTTTGTAACCACCAGAGGGAGCTTCTGCTCAGAACTCATTTCCAGCCTATTCACAACAGTACCCCCCCCTTGAGGAGGGGTCACCGAACCCTCATTTGAGCAACCAGGTCGGTCAGGATGAGTTCTATGATACGCACGGATGAGTCTCCTAGCATGGATGTCCGAAGCAAACACGCAAGAATTGTCTTCCTGACCATAACCTCTCCATTTAACCAAATACTGGAGTTTCCGTCTAGAAAAACGAGAATTCAATATTTTCTCAACCACATACTCCAGATTGCCCTCAACCAAAACAGGGTCAGGAGGCACAGTAGTAGGAACCACTGGCTCAACAAAACTCTTCAACAAGGACTTGTGGAACACGTTATGGATCTTAAATGTCCCTGGAAGAAGCAAACGAAAAGAAACAGGATTAAGAATCTCCATGATCTTATAAGGTCCAATGAACCTAGGCTTAAATTTAGGAGATGCCACTCTTATAGGAATTTTTCTTGAGGACAACCAGACCAAGTCCCCTACTTTAAACCGAGGACCATCAGTCCTATGCCGGTTAGCAAACCGCTGGGGCCCCCTCCTGAGAGAGGGACAACCTCTCCACTACCTGGTCCCAAATCTGTTGCATACGCTCCACAACAGAGTCAACACCTGGACAGACAGAAGCCTCCGTCTGTCCTGAAGAAAATCGAGGGTGAAACCCAGAACTACAGAAAAATGGAGACATCAAAGTGGCAGAGCTAGCCCTATTATTAAGAGCAAACTCAGCCAAAGGCAAAAAAGAGACCCAGTCATCCTGATCAGCAGACACAAAGCATCTTAGATAAGTCTCCAATGTCTGGTTTGTTCTCTCAGTTTGACCATTGGTCTGAGGATGAAACGCCGAGGAGAAAGACAATTGAACACGAATTTTAGAACAAAAGGTCCTCCAAAATCTGGAAACAAACTGGACTCCTCTGTCAGACACAATGTTCTCAGGAATGCCGTGTAAACGAACCACGTGCTGAAGGAACAAAGGCACCAATTCAGAGGAGGAAGGCAACTTAGGTAATGGCACAAGATGTATCATCTTGGAAAACCTATCGCAAATCACCCAGATGATGGTCATTCTCTGAGAAACAGGGAGGTCGGAAATTAAATCCATAGAGATATGGGTCCATGGTCTCTTGGCACAGGTAATGGCATCAACAAACCACTAGAACGAGAGCAAGGCTTTGAGCAAGAGCCAAGTCCCGCAGGACTGCACAAACTCCCTGACATCACGAGACAAGGTAGGCCACCAAAAGGACCGACTAACCAAGTCTCTGGTACCAAAAATTCCGGGATGACCGGCCAACGCGGGAACAATGAATCTCAGACATTACACTCTTTTTCCACTGGTCCGGGACAAACAATTTCCCAACAGGGCAGCGCTCGGGCTTATCCTCCTGACACGCCTCCAGAGCCAGTCTCAAATTGGACGAGATGGCGGAAAGAACTACACCCTCTTTCAAAATAACAGAAGGATCAGATAACTCAGGAGAGTCCGCCAGGAAATTCCTCGAGAGGGCATCCGCCTTAACATTTTTAGTGCCAGGAAGAAATGAAACCACAAAATTAAAACGTGTGAAAAACAAGGCCCACCTGGCCTGTCTAGGATTAAGTCGCTTGGCAGACTCCAGATAACCAGATACTTATGGTCCGTAAGGACCACCACCTGATGTTTGGCTCCCTCCAGCCAATGTCTCCACTCTTCAAAAGCCCACTTCATGGCTAATAACTCCCTATTACCCACGTCATAATTACGTTCAGTGGGAGAAAATTTTCGAGAGAAAAAGGCACAAGGGTTACTTTTAGAGGTCTCTGGATCTCTTTGGGACAAAACGGCACCTGCCCCAATTTCAAAGGCATCAACCTCCACCTGAAATGGTAGAGAAACATCAGGCTGCCGTAGAACAGGAGCAGAAGTGAATCTCTGCTTAAGTTCCTGAACTGCAGAGACTGCCTCAGGAGGCCAATTCACCACATCAGAACCCTTCTTGGTCAAATCAGTTAATGGTTTAACAATAACAGAGAAATTACCAATAAATTAACGATAAAAATTGGCAAAACCTAAGAATCTTTGAAGAGCCTTTAATGAAGTAGGTTGGACCCAATCACAGATAGCCTGAACTTTGACAGGGCCCATTTCAATAACAGAGGGGGACAAAATGAATCCCAGAAATGAGATCCTCTGAACGCCAAAAAGACACTTTGATCCCTTCACATACAGAGCATTCTCTCTCAAAATCTGGAACACAGTCCGAACATGTTTTACATGAGAGTCCCAGTCATTGGAAAAAATCAAGATATCATCCAAATAAACAATCAGAAATTTATCCACAAAATCCCTGAAAATGTCATTCATGAAGGACTGGAAGACAGAAGGAGCATTAGTGAGCCCAAAGGGCATCACAAGGTACTCAAAATGCCCTTCAGGGGTATTAAATGCCGTCTTCCATTCATCCCCGTGCTTAATGCGAATAAGGTTATATGCCCCCCTGAGGTCAAGCTTGGTAAACCAAGTAGCGTTTTTCACCCTGGAAAACAGATCAAAGATCAAGGGTAACGGATATTGATATTTTACAGTAATATTGTTCAAGAGACGATAATCAATATACGGCCTTAATGAACCATCCTTTTTGGCCACAAAGAAAAAACCGGCACCTAAGGGTGAAGAGGATGGTCTGATATGACCCTTCTCCAATGACTCCTTGATATAAGACCGCATAGCGTCATGTTCAGGTACAGACAAGTTAAAAAGGCGACCTTTAGGGAATTTACTACCAGGCACTAATTCAATAGCGCAGTCATAGCTCCTATGGGAGCTAAGGATGCAGATTTACTTTCGCTAAACACATCAGAAAAATCAATCAAAAAGTCAGGAACATCCTGAGCCTGGGGGAGGCAGAAAAAACAGGAGTGTTGGTATTAACACATTGGCAGCCCCAACTGGTAACAGACACAGATTTCCAATCCAAAACAGGATTATGAGACTGTAACCAAGGGAAACCCAGTACGATAATGTCATGCAGATTATACAGAACCAAAAATTTGCAACTCTCCTGATGATCAGGTTCTACCCTCATTATCACCTGAGTAGAGAACTGAGGTTTATTCTCAGCCAAAGGGGTAGAATCGATCCCCAGTAGGGGAATAGACTTCTGTAGGGGTATCAAGGGAAACCCACAACGTTTAGCAAAATCAAAATCCATCAGGTTAATAGCTGCTCCAGAATCAACAAAAGCCTGAGCAGAAAATGAGGACAGAGAGCATATCAGGGTAACAGTTAATAAAAACTTAGTCTGAACACTACCCAAGACAACTGAGCGAGCAAAACGTCTTCCCCGCTTAGGGCAGACAGAAATAGCATGAGAGGCATCACCACAGTAGAAACATAACCCATTGCGCTTTCGAAATTCATGACGCTGTGCCCCAGAAACCACTCCATCACACTGCATGGATTCAGAAGCAGGTTCACAAGGCAACATTATTCCACGCATACCTTTCCGCTCACGCAAACGTCTGTCAATTTGAATCGCTAATGACATAGAATCATTGAGACCAGAGGGAACAGGGAATCCCACCATAACATCCTTTACATTATCTGACAGTCCCTTCCGAAAAAGAGCTGCCAAAGCGTCATCATTCCATTTGGTCAGGACTGCCCACCTACGGAATCTCTGACAGTATAACTCAGCGTCCTCAAGCCCCTGACTTAATGCCAACAAAGTTTTTTCAGCTTGATCAGTGACATTAGGCTCATCGTACAATAACCCCAAAGCCTGAAAAAACGCATCAACATCACTCAAAACAGGATCCCCAGGTGTCAGGGAAAAAGCCCAATCCTGAGGGTCGCCGCGCAGGAGAGAGATGACAATTTGAACCTGCTGCGCTGCGTTCCCTGAGGACTTAGATTTTAAGGCAAAAAACAATTTACAGTTTTTTTGAAATTCAGAAACTTAGCTCAATCCCCCAAAAACAAATCTGGCATGGGAATCCTAGGTTCCACAACAGGCAACCCAGCAAGATAGGTAGCAATACTCCGAAATTCAGTGGCAAGCTGATCCACACGGCCAGACAACTGTGCAAACTCCATTGAGAGAGAAAAAAAAAATCCTCCTCAGCACCCGGAGATACAGAGGAAAAAAAAAATGCAACAAACAGAAAAAAAAAAAAAAAATCTCTGACAACTCTGACAACTTTTGTCTTTCCACAATATTTTTCCCTTCTGTGAGTACCATAAAATTTTCAGTTTAGGCCGGTGATACTGTTATGATTTGGTAGCTGAGGAAAGCAGGCAAAAAAGGAAATACACCAGAGCAGTTGGAAACTATGAGATTGCAGTACCCTGACTAACCACCACAACTAGAGGCAGCCGTGGAGCGTTCCTACGTTGGTACTAGACGCCTCGTCACAGCCTGAGAAACTAACTACACCTAAAGATAGAAAGAGGAAAGCTATCTGCCCCGGAGCAGATCCCCAAAGAACATAGAAAGCCCCCAAACATGTAATGGCGGTTAGACAAGAAGAAATACTGACACAGACAGAAAATAGTATGAGCAAACGTTGGGGCCCAAACTTACTAAATAGAAAAGGATAGGAAGGGCACGTACTACAATCCCAAAAAACCCTGAAAAGCACCAACTCTACTAATTTCAAAAACACCTGAGATCACACGACCTCTACCACCTAAATTAGTTCTCTGGTGTAACCAAACACAAACAGCAGCCACTGAAAAAACTGGAAAAAGCAAATGTACAAACATCAGTGGCTGAACTGAACTGAGAGGCAAAAGCCCCCAGAGGGGACCCAGAAGGCCCCCACAGAAGTGCAGGACAAAATGCAAAAATCAAGCACAAAAACAAAAAGAAGAAAATGTCTTATCTGTTAGCAGGAGATTCAGACACGACACAGCAGGCTACCAAGGAAACAGGAATCAAGGATTGAGACCAGAACAATTGATCACCGGCAACCCTGATGGGAAGGCGACTCTCTTATATAAGACCAGTCAGTAACACCTGATTCCCAATCCTCACAATCTTCACTGGACAGTCCAGTACCGTTTGTAACCACCAGAGGGAGCTTCTGCTCAGAACTCATTTCCAGCCTATTCACAACAGTTAACTGGCTTACAGCAAGCTGCGCAGCTAATGCTGGCAGCTCAGCTGTAAGCCCCCGAATGAATGAGTTCCTCTCCCAGCCGAGAGTAGAGGAAGTGATTAGCTGGGAAGCTTAATTGATTGCTTCCCAGGCTAATCAGTTCAGGTCAGCCGGGGACACCGCACATCATCAGTGACGTCAGAGGGAGTCCCGGCTGACCTGAAGTGAACTGGTTAGCCTGGGAAGCTGTATATATCCAGTGTTTACAAGGAAAGAAAGGGTTTATTTTAATTCCGATATTTCTGTCCCATTGACTTGCATTGTTTTCCGGTATCGGAATCGGCGATATCCGATACATTTTTGGTATCAGTCCGATCCAATCCGATCCGATATTTCCCGATATCGGAAAGTATCGCTCAACACTAGTTGACACAGTATGTTGATGTACACCACCCAGGGAGAAATGTTTGTCAGCCCATACACTTAGTGTATGGGCATTACAGGTATAGGATAACCGATATTTAAATTGGGAAGATATTTTTCGAAAGGCCATCCTCCATGTCGTTTTCAAACACACCACTAAATTACCAGGGTGAACATGTTCGTGATGCAACAGCCATGTTATTTTTTTGAAGAGTGTTTATGATGCCCATAAAACAAAAGTTGACACGGTATGTTGATGTGTACCCCCAGGGGTTTCTTCAGACTGAATAATTCACTGCATAGCCAAACAGTATGGGGGTACAAAATTACTAGGAACAATACTTTCAGGTGTCCATCCAGTATGTCGGTTCAAAGTGTTATTGGGGTGCGTATAACGTTGGGGCAGGACAGGCCATGCATTCAATGCATAGACAAATAGTATGGCAGTACCAAATAAATAAGAATGGGAACTTTGGTTTAATGTTACCATCCAGAAAGTTGGTTCAAAGAGCTATTAGGGTGTGTGTAGCTTTGGGGCAAGGCAGGCCTTACATTCAATGTATAGGCAAACAATATGGCAGTACCAAATAAAGAATAATGGGAACTTTGGTTTCATGTGGCCATCCAGTATGTTGGTTCAATGGGTTACTGGGGTGCGTGTTACGTTGGGGCAAGGCAGACCTTGCATTCATTGCATAGGCAAACAATATGTCAGTACCAAATAAATAAGAATGGGAACTTTAGTTTAATATGGCCATCCAGTAAGTTGGTTCAAAGGGGTATTGGGTTGCGTTTAACTTTGGGGCAGGGCAGGCCTTGCATTCAATGCATAGGCATACAGTATGACAGAGTAGTATAGGTACACCCACTCTCGTCAAACTCAAATCTGACAGGTCGACACGCCCCCTATCATTTAATCCGTCTCCCTGGGATTTGATCTGGCTGGACTTTGCTCAAGGTGGGAAATCTGGTCTGCTGGATTTGTGAATTTCAATCAAAGTGATTTATTCGTCTCTATTGATATTTTATCCACTGGATTAGATTAGTCTGTGGAGTATTAGTGTATTAAAGAGGAGAGAAACTTTTAAGGACCCAGTAAATGCATGTAAAGCACTACTGTGGTGGAAAGCTGTATCAAGCTGCTAAAAGGTGTTTATTTTTTAGTATTATCCAGGATATAAGTTTTAAACTACAACTGCAAAGGCAATTTAATTTGAAGTATCACCTTATAACACATTTGGAATTATGACGCTCAACTTATAGTTTTATTCAGTATATATATTTTTAGCTTGGCCGTGTATCTACACTTATATCAGGACTAGAGTTGAGCGATACTTTCCGATATCCAAAAGTATCGGAATCGGAATGGTATCGCCGATACCCAAAAAATATCGGCGATACCCGATACCGATACCGGAAATCCAATGTAAGTCTATGGGAACAAAATATCGGAATTAAAAAAACCCCATTCTTGCCTTGTTGGTTAATTGTACATGAAGGAAAACAACAAAGAGTAATGTAGAATGTATTGGGGAAGGTTGAGGAGACATTAAAGGCATAGATGTTTAACCCAATCAAATGGAATAGCATAAAAATTTTTTTTTTTGTTAAAGATGTTCGGATTGACGAAGAAATTGACAATGTTGTTCACGTTTTTTCTATTTTGGCAAATATGTATATTTCACAACTTCCATGCTCTTCACCTTTTTAACTTTTGACACACTTTCTCCTTCATAATCTTCAGCAGCATCATCTTTTTCATCAAATTATTCTTCATCTTCACCTTCTTTATCTTCTTCTTAAACTTCTTGCTATTCATCTTTTTGTTAACATTACTCATATTCTTCTTATTAAACTATTATTCTTATTCATATTCTACTTCATCTTCTTCATCATATTCTTATTTGTGACAGAGAATCCTGTACTTGTAATCTGTCACAGTATGAATTTTTCATTCTTCCGTTCTTGCTGTCACAAAAGATTTAAATTACAACAGTATTTGTCCGTGTTCAGTTTAGCCTGCAGAAGCAGCAGGCATTTTCCAGGGGCACCACGAGGAGGAACGGACTCACCCCCATACACTGCTTAGTCTTCTTCTGCTTATAATTTAGAGCATATATTTTCAGATCTTCTGCTTATTGTTCTTGTGTCTCTTGTTCTGTATCTTGTATTTGTAGCACAACCTTGTACCAGCTGATGTTACTGGGACACGGTTACTAAGCAGGAGGTACCTGTGCTCCAAAGCACTACCAAGGACCAGCAGACGTTGCAGGAACTCGGATACCGAGATGGAGGCACCTAGGCCAAAGGCACTGCGGAGAACCAGTTGACGGTACTGGAACCCGGACGGGTAGCAGAAGGTACAAGAGCCAATGCAAGTAACGAGGACCAGCTGACTGTGCTGGAACCCGGAGGGGCAGCAGAAGGAAAAGAGCCAATGGCACAACCTGTACCAGCTGATGTTACTGGGACACGGTTACTAAGCAGGAGGTACCTGTGCTCCAAAGCACTACCAAGGACCAGCAGACGTTGCTGGAACTCGGATACCGAGATGGAGGCACCTAGGGCAAAGGCACTGCGGAGAACCAGCTGACGGTACTGGAACCCGGACGGGTAGCAGAAGGTACCCATGGAAATTTAAGTTGACAGGCCGCGAGCCGGCCGCAGTTACCGAATCCCACAGTACTACAGTGGGTGATTGTCCTATTGTCACAATGGAAACAGCCTTTATTTGCATATCCCGCAGCACACATAGGAACACCTAAACTCCAAGCATCATAGAGTAGGCTAACCCGACCGCAACACGACA
This sequence comes from Oophaga sylvatica, assembly GCA_033576555.1. Lineage (NCBI taxonomy): Eukaryota > Metazoa > Chordata > Amphibia > Anura > Dendrobatidae > Oophaga > Oophaga sylvatica. The sequence continues at coordinate 37,827 of JARQOD010001877.1, read as the reverse complement.
GGACAACTTATTGGAGGCTAAGTGACGTTTACACTGACAGGAAACAGATGGCGTGCTGTAACCAGTCTGGGCAGGAGTGAGTACCCGTGCCAATGACACTTCCGAGCAACAACTGGCGGTGTTGAAGCCCAGGGATGAGAAGACAACAGGGTGGAGGCAGCATGACTTTTTGCCGTTCACACAGCAGGGGAACAGCTGACATTACTGAACGCCAGTAACACTATAGCTTGTGTATTGGTCTGTGGACACGACATTTCTGAGCAGCAACTGCCAGTGTTGTAGCCCAGGGAGGAGAGTTCAGGTGGTAGAAAGATGAACATAACAGGAGACATGGATAACGTTGCGAACCAGTTATTTAATCTGAAAACGGACAGACAAATTCTGGCGAGATCCATGCCTTGTTCATTTTCAGAAAAGTAAGCCGGTCTACATTATCGGAGGATAGTCGCATGCGACGGTCTGTTAGTACACCACCTGCAGCACTAAAGACGCGCTCCGATAATACACTGGCAGCAGGGCAAGCCAGCACCTCCAATGCATACTGGCTAAGCTCTGGCCATGTATCCAGCTTAGAGACCCAAAACTTGAATGGGGAAGAGCCATCTGGGAGTACACTGAGAGGGAAAGACATGTAGTCTGTCACCATCTTACGGAAACGTTGCCTCCTGCTGACTGGAGCCGTCTCGGATGGTGTAGACATTTGTGGCGCTGCCGCAAAACTTCGCAACATTTGGAACATACTGGTGTTGCCCTGTGCAGAGGCGCTGCTTGTGCTCCCTCTTGTTGCAGAGCTGTCTCCACTGCCTCGACGCACAGAGCTGCTTTGTAAAGCAGTAGCAGCAGCGCTCTCGGCTGGAATGGAGAACATTATGGATTGCACCAGTGTGTCTTGGTACTCCCGCATTTTACGCTCCCGGTTCAACGGTGTGATGAGGCTTTGTAAGTTGTCCCGGTAGCGAGGGTCTAGGAGGGTGTACACCCAATAATCAGACGTGGTGAGAATGTGGGCGATGCGGCGGTCGTTTCTCAGGCACTGCAGCATGAAATCAACCATGTGCTGCAGACTCCCAACTGGCCAACAAACGCTGTCCCCTGCAAGAGGCGTCATCTCTGCCTGCTCTGCATCACCCCACCCTCGCTCTACATACTGACTAGAGCGTTGTGTACCTCCCTCTGGAGCGATGTCTTCCTCCTCCATTGACTCCTCCTCCTCATCCTCCTCACAAAGTGAGCCCTGCCCAGCCCTTTGTGAGGAACCACGTTACGCTGACTGTCCAGAAGGTGATGGAATTAGTGACTCCTCATCCTCCACCTCTTCCAAAACCTCATCCCTTAGTGTTTGAATTTTTTTTTGAAGCAGGCAGATAAGGGGGACAGTCAGGCTGACTAGTGCATCATCTGCACTCGCCATCCGCGTTGACTCATCAAACGGACGCAAAACGTGGCAGATGTCCTTCATAGAGGCCCACTCAGTAGTGGTGAAGTGTGAACAGCGCAAATTGCGAGTTGATTGCGCCTGATGCAGCTGATACTCCATTACTGCTGGCTGCTGCTCACACAACCGCTCCAACATATGTAACGTGGAATTCCACCTGGTGGGTACGTCACATATGATGCGATGTTCAGGAAGGCGAAATCTGCGTTGCAGAGCTGCAATGCGCGATCTGGCCATGCTGGAACGTCGCAAGTGAGCGCACTCTAGGCGGACCTTGTGCAGCAGTGCATCAAGATCCGGATAGTCCCTCAAAAAACTCTGCACGACCAAGTTGAGCACATGTGCCAGACATGGTATGTGAGTGAGGTTGCCAAGGCCCAGAGCTGCCACCAGATTTCGGCCATTGTCACACACTACCAAGCCTGGCTGGAGATTCGCTGGCAAAAACCACTCGTCGCTCTCCTGCTTGATGGCATTCCAGACCTCCTGCGCTGTGTGGCTTCGATTCCCCATGGAAATTAATTTCAGGACGGCCTGTTGACGTTTGGCCACGGCTGTGCTCATATCGGTCGCATCAGGTAAGCGTTCACGGGTCCATGTGGAGGTAGACCGTGACGGCTCCTGCAGTGATGATTCTGAGGAACTGGAGTAGGAGGAGGAGTCAATGTGGACAGACTTGATTCCTGCAATCCTTGGAGTTGGCAGAACACGTACAGCGCCACTCGCAAGATCTGTACCCGGCTCCACAACATTGACCCAATGGGCAGTGGGGGAAAGGTATCGTCCCTGGCCATGGGTACTGGTCCACGCATCGGTGGTCAGGTGGACCTTGCTACTGACGGCGTTTAGCAGCGCATGTTTAATTTTTCCCTCAACATGCTTTTGCAGAGCAGGGACGGCTTGCCTGCTGAAATAAAATTGGCTGGGCACATTGTATTGTGGGACTGCCAATGCCATTAAGTTACGGAAACTGTCAGTCTCCACCAGCCTGAATGACAGCATTTCAAGGGACAGGAGTTTTGCAATGCCAGCATTCAGAGCCTGTGCTCGTAGATGGTTTGCCGAGTATGGCCGTCTTTTATCCCATGCCTGTGCTACCGATGGCTGTTTTGTGGCCTGGGAGTGTGAGGATGACAGGGAACTTGCAGCTGTGGGTGGAATAACACTGGGTCTCTGGACAACAGTGACAGAGGTTCTTCCATGGCGATCCTGTGAGGAAGCAGAACCAGCTGTGCGTGAGCTGGAGGAAGAGGCTCCAACACGAGCTGAAGATGTAGGTGCTGCTGTAGGTTGGCCTACATCTCCAGTGTGTCTTTGGAACTCAACCACGTGCTTTGACCGCACATGTTTCCACATATTTGTGGTATTAAGGTTACTGACATTTTTACCTCTTTTTACTTTTTGATTACACAGCTTGCATTTGACATAGCAAATATCATCTGCAAGTGTGTCAAAAAAGAACCACGCAGTGCAAGTCCTGGGAGCGCCCGTTTTTGCTGTTGGAAGAGAACTGCTACGAACGGGTGCCAAACTGGAGGCTACAGGCAACCGAGTCTGCAGCCTAACTCTCCCTACTGTTTGGACTGCTGGGGCAATCTCTTCCTCAGAGCTGCTACCACCACCTTCCTGTTCCTCACGCCATGTTGGGTCTTGGACCTCATCATCTCCACTACCCTCTTCCAACACCTGCTGCTGTTGGGTGGTCTGGCCAGCACCATGCTCAACAGAAAATGGCACCTGAGTCTCATCATCATCAGATGCGTTCTGCGGTGTGCTGACCATCGGCACTGGCTCACCCGCCTCTTCACATTCAGAGAGACACAGCTGTTGCGCATCACTGCATACTGCCTCTTCTTCACATTCCAGAATGCTGCTTGGCTGGGCCCCTGTTTGCAAGCCAACAGATTCTGAGAACAGAAGCAGAGACTCAGCTGGCTCCAGTTCAGAACTCTCTGACTGCCTGGGCAATTTGGCAGGCGGTGAAGAGACAGATGGTTGTTCAACAGTGCTGTGGTCCTGAGAGGAGGTGGAAGGAATTGAAGTCGATGCATTGGCTGCCATCCAACCAACAACGGCTTCAATTTGTTCTTCCCGCAGCAGGGGGTACGCTGAGCTCCTACAAAAGTGCGCATAAAGGAACGCTCACGGGGAAAACTGGTGGATGCTGTGTTACTGGGTGCGGCAGCAGCCACAGAATCCCCACGTCCTCTTCCTGCTGAAACTCCACGGCCACGACCACGTGCCTTACTCCCTGCCTTCTTCATCTTGGTAGATTGATAAAGAAAGTCAGAAAAGTTATAAGGCCTAAGTGTGGTTATTCCTCAGAGACTGCAGTGAACACTGAAACACAACTGTCCACAATCTGGGAAAGGCTACTCCTTTGTCTACTTCTATAGTGTTTGCAACCAATGTATTGTATACGGATGGAAGCGCGTCACACTAATAGATTAGATTTTAAATGGAATGGAGCAGAACCAATTGGAGATAAATGAAAAGGATGAGCCACTGAGACACGCTCAGCAGAGTACAAGCAGCAGTGCTTGAACAAGTAACTGGAGCGTGATGTGCACTCAAAAAATAAAAAACACAGACTGAAGTGAACACTGAAACACAACTGTCCACAATCTGTGAAAGGCTACTCCTTTGTCTACTTCTATAGTGTTTGCAACCAATGTATTGTATACGGATGGAAGCGCGTCACACTAATAGATTAGATTTTTAATGGAATGGAGCAGAACCAATTGGAGAAAAATGAAAAGGATGAGGCACTGAGACACGCTCAGCAGAGTACAAGCAGCAGTGCTTGAACAAGTAACTGGAGCGTGATATGCACTCAAAAAATCAAAAACACAGACTGAAGTGAACACTGAAACACAACTGTCCACAATCTGTGAAAGGCTACTCCTTTGTCTACTTCTATAGTGTTTGCAACCAATGTATTGTATACGGATGGAAGCGCGTCACACTAATAGATTAGATTTTAAATGGAATGGAGCAGAACCAATTGGAGATAAATGAAAAGGATGAGCCACTGAGACACGCTCAGCAGAGTACAAGCAGCAATGCTTGAACAAGTAACTGGAGCGTGATGTGCACTCAAAAAATAAAAAACACAGACTGAAGTGAACACTGAAACACAACTGTCCACAATCTGTGAAAGGCTACTCCTTTGTCTACTTCTATAGTGTTTGCAACCAATGTATTGTATACGAATGGAAGCGCGTCACACTAATAGATTAGATTTTTAATGGAATGGAGCAGAACCAAATGGAGAAAAATGAAAAGGATGAGGCACTGAGACACGCTCAGCAGAGTACAAGCAGCAGTGTTGTGAATGGTTTGAGATGAGTTCTGAGCAGAGGCTCCCTCTGGTGGTTACAAGCGGTGCTAGTCTGTCCAGTGAAGATTGTGAGGACTGGGAATCAGGTGTTACTGAATGGTCTTATATAAGGAGTCACCTTCCCATCAGGGTTGCCGGTGATCAATTGTTCTGGTCTGGATCCTTTATTCCTGTTTCCCTTGTAGCCTGCTGTGTCGTGTCTGCATCTCCTGCTACAGATAAGACATTTTCTTCTTTTGTGTTTGTGCTATATTTTTGCATTTTGTCCTGCACTTCTGTGGGGCCTTCAGGGTCCCCTCCGGGGGCTTCTGCCCTCTCAGTTTTGTTCAGCCACTGATGTTTGTACTTTTGCTTTTTCCAGTTTTTTCAGTGGCTGCTGTTTTGATTTTGTTACACCAGAGAACTAATTTAAGTGGAAGAGGTCGTGTGATCTCAGGTGTTTTTGAAATTAGTAGAGTTGGTGCCTTTCAGGGTTTTCTGGGATTGCAGTAAGTACCCTTCCTATCCTTTTCTATTTAGTTAGTTTGGGCCCCAGCGTTTGCTCATACTATTTTCTTTCTGTGTCAGTATTTCATCTTGTCTAACCGCCATTACATGTTTGGGGGCTTTCTATTATCTTTGGGGTTCTGCTCCGGGGCAGATAGCTTTCCTATTTCTATCTTTAGGTGTAGTTAGTTTCTCAGGCTGTGACGAGGCGTCTAGGACCAACGTAGGAACGCTCCACGGCTGCCTCTAGTTGTGGTGGTTAGTCAGGGTACTGCAATCTCATAGATTCCAACTGCTCTGGTGTATTGCCTTTTTTACCTGCACTCCTCAGCTACCGAAACATAACAGTATCACAGGCCAAAAAATTGAAAATTGTATGGTACTCACAGAAGGGAAAAAATATTGTGAAAGAAAAAAGGTTGTCAGAGTTGTCAGAGATATTTTTCTGTTTGTTGCATTTTTTTTTTTCCCTCTGTATCTCTGGGTGCTGGGGAGGATCTTTTCTCTCAATGGAGTTTGCACAGTTGTCTGGCCGTGTGGATCAGCTTGCCACTGAGGTTCGGAGTATTGCTATCTATCTTGCTGGGTTGCCTGTTTGTGGAACCTAGGATTCCCATGCCAGATTTGTTTTTAGGGGATCGAGCTAAGTTTCAGAATTTAAAAATAATTGTAAATTGTTTTTTGCCTTAAAACCTAAGTCCTCAGGGAACGCAGCGCAGCAGGTTCAAATTATCATCTCTCTCCTGCGCGGCGATCCTCAGGATTGGACTTTTTCCCTGATACCTGGGGATCCTGTTTTGAGTGATGTTGATGCATTTTTTCAGGCCTTGGGGTTATTGTACGATGAGCCTAATGTCACTGATCAAGCTGAAAAAGCCTTGTTGGCATTAAATCAGGGGCTTGATGACGCTGAGTTATACTGTCAGAGATTCCGTAGGTGGGCAGTCCTGACCAAATGGAATGACGACGCTTTGGCAGCCCTTTTCCGAAAGGGTCTGTCTGATAATGTAAAGGATGTTATGGTGGGATTCCCTGTTCCCTCTGGTCTCAATGATTCTATGTCATTAGCGATTCAAATTGACAGACGTTTGCGTGAGCGGAGAAGTATGCGTGGGATGGTGTTGCCTTGTGAAACAGCTTCTGAACCTCTGCAGTGTGATAGAGTGGTGTCTGGGCACAGTGTCATGAGTTTCGAAAGCGCAATGGGTTATGTTTCTACTGTGGTGATGCCTCTCATGCTATTTCAGTCTGCCCTAAGCGGGGAAGACGTTTTGCACGCTCAGTTGTCTTGGGTAGTGTTCAGACTAAGCTTTTATTAACTGTCACTCTGATATGCTCTCTGTCCTCATTTTCTGCTCAGGCTTTCGTTGATTCTGGAGCAGCTATTAACCTGATGGATTATGATTTTGCTAAACGTTGTGGATTTCCCTTGATACCCCTACAGAAGTCTATTCCCCTACTGGGGATCGATTCTACCCCTTTGACTGAGAATAAACCCCAGTTTTCTACTCAGGTGATAATGAGGGTTGAACCTGATCACCAGGAGTGCTGCAAATTTTTGGTTCTGTATAATCTGCATGACATTATCGTGCTGGGTTTCCTTGGTTACAGTCTCATAATCCTGTTTTGGATTGGAAATCTGTGTCTGTAACCAGTTGGGGCTGCCAATGTGTTAATACCAACACTCCTGTTTTTTCTGCCTCCCCCCAGGCTCAGGATGTTCCTGAATTTTTGATTGATTTTTCTGATGTGTTTAGCGAAAGTAAATCTGCATCCTTGCCTCCCCTTAGGAGCTATGACTATTGAATTAGTGCCGGGTAGTAAATTCCTGGAGGTCGCCTTTTTGACTTGTCTGTACCTGAGCATGACGCTGTGCGGTCTTGTATCGGGAATCATTGGAGAGGGGTCGTGTCGGACCGTCCTCTTCACCCTTGGGTGCCGGTTTTTTCTTTGTGGCCAAGGGGATGGTTCATTAGGGCTGTGTATTGATTGTCGTCTCTTGAACAGTGTTGCTGTGAGATGTCAATGCCCGTTGCCCTTGATTTCTGGCCTGTTTTCCAGGGTGGAGGGCGCTGCTTGGTTTGCCGGGCTTGACCTCAGGGGGGCGTGTGGCCTTGTTCGCATTGGGCACGGGGTGAATGGAGGACGGCATTCAGTGCCCCTGAAGGGAATTTTGAGTGCCTGGTGATGCCCTTTGGGCTCACTGGTGCTCCTTCCGTCTTCCAGTCCTTCGTGAATGACATTTTCAGGGATTTTGTGGATAAATTTCTGATTGTTTATTTGGATGATATCTTGATTTTTTCTAATGACTGGGACTCTCATGTGAAACATGTTCGAACTGTATTCCAGATTTTGAGAGAGAATGCTCTGTATGTGAAGGGATCAAAGTGTCTTTTTGGCATACAGAGGATCTCATTTCTGGGATTCATTTTGTCCCCATCTGTTATTGAAATGGACCCGGTCAAGGTTCAGGCCATCTGTGATTGGGTCCAACCTACTTCATTAAAGGCTCTTCAGAGATTTTTGGGTTTTGCCAATTTTTATTGTAAATTTATTGGTAATTTCTCGGTTATTGTTAAACCATTAACTGATTTGACCAGAAAAGGTTCTGATGTGGTGAATTGGCCTCCTGAGGCAGTCTCTGCATTTCAGGAACTTAAGCAGAGATTCACTTCTGCTCCTGTTCTACGGCAGCCTGATGTTTCTCTGCCATTTCAGGTGGAGGTTGATGCCTCTGAAATTGGGGCAGGTGCCGTTTTGTCCCAAAAAGATCCAGAGACCTCTAAAAGTAACCCTTGTGCCTTTTTCTCTCGAAAATTTTCTCCTACTGAACGTAATTATGACGTGGGTAATCGGGAGTTATTGGCCATGAAGTGGGCTTTTGAAGAGTGGAGACATTGGCTGGAGGGAGCCAAACATCAGGTGGTGGTCCTTACGGACCATAAGAATCTGGTCTATCTGGAATCTGCCAAGCGACTCAATCCTAGACAGGCCAGGTGGGCCTTGTTTTTCACACGTTTTAATTTTGTGGTTTCCTTTCTTCCTGGCACTAAGAATGTTAAGGCGGATGCCCTCTCGAGGAGTTTCCTTGCGGACTCTCCTGAGTTATCTGATCCTTCTGTTATTTTGAAAGAGGGTGTAGTTCTTTCCGCCATCTCGCCCAATTTGAGACTTGCTCTGGAGGGGTGTCAGGAGGATAGGCCCGAGCGCTGCCCTGTTGGAAAATTGTTTGTCCCGGACCAGTGGAAAAAGAGTGTGATGTCTGAGATTCATTGTTCCGCATTGGCTGGGCATCCTGGAATTTTTGGTACCAGAGACTTGGTTAGTCGGTCCTTTTGGTGGCCTACCTTGTCTCGTGATGTCAGGGAATTTGTGCAGTCCTGCGGGACTTGCTCTCGCTCCAAGCCTTGCTCTCGCTCTAGTGGTTTGTTGATGCCATTGCCTGTGCCCAAGAGACCATGGACCCATATCTCTATGGATTTCATTTCCGACCTTCCTGTTTCTCAGAGAATGACCACCATCTGGGTAATTTGTGATAGGTTTTCCAAAATGATACATCTTGTGCCATTACCTAAGTTGCCTTCCTCCTCTGAATTGGTGCCGTTGTTCCTTCAGCACGTGGTTCGTTTTACACGGCATTCCTGAGAACATTGTGTCTGACAGAGGAGTCCAGTTTGTTTCCAAATTTTGGAAGACTGTTTTTTTCTAAACTGGGTGTTCAATTGTCTTTCTCCTCGGCATTTCATCCTCAGACCAATGGTCAAACTGAGAGAACAAACCAGACATTGGAGACTTATCTAAGATGCTTTGTGTCTGCTGATCAGGATGACTGGGTCTCTTTTTTGCCTTTGGCTGAGTTTGCTCTTAATAATAGGGCTAGCTCTGCCACTTTGATGTCTCCATGTTTTTGTAATTCAGGGTTTCACCCTCGATTTTCTTCAGGACAGACGGAGGATTCTGTCTGTCCGGGTGTTGACTCTGTTGTGGAGCGTATGCAACAGATTTGGGACCAGGTAGTGGAGAGGTTGTCCCTCTCTCAGGAGAGGGCCCAGCGGTTTGCTAACCGGCATAGGACTGATGGTCCTCGGTTTAAAGTGGGGGACTTGGTCTGGTTGTCCTCAAAGAATATTCCTATGAGAGTAGCATCTCCTAAATTTAAGCCTAGGTTCATTGGACCTTATAAGATCATGGAGATTATTAATCCTGTTTCTTTTCGTTTGCTTCTTCCAGGGACATTTAAGATCCATAACGTGTTCCACAAGTCCTTGTTGAAGAGGTTTGTTGAGCCAGTGGTTCCTGCTGCTATGCCTCCTGACCCTGTTTTGGTTGAGGGCAATCTGGAGTATGTGGTTGAGAAAATATTAGATTCTCGTTTTTCTAGACGGAAACTCCAGTATTTGGTTAAATGGAGAGGTTATGGTCAGGAAGACAATTCTTGGGTGTTTGCTTCGGACATCCATGCTAGGAGACTTATCCGTGCGTATCATAGAACTCATCCTGACCGACCTGGTTGCTCAAATGAGGGTTCGGTGACCCCTCCTCAAGGGGGGGGTACTGTTGTGAATGGGTTTGAGATGAGTTCTGAGCAGAGGTTCCCTCTGGTGGTTACAAGCGGTGCTAGTTTGTCCAGTGAAGATTGTGAGGACTGGGAATCAGGTGTTACTGATTGGTCTTATATAAGGGAGTCACCTTCCCATCAGGGTTGCCGGTGATCAATTGTTCTGGTCTGGATCCTTTATTCCTGTTTCCCTTGTAGCCTGCTGTGTCGTGTCTGCATCTCCTGCTACAGATAAGACATTTTCTTCTTTTGTTTTTGTGCTATATTTTTGCATTTTGTCCTGCACTTCTGTGGGGGCCTTCAGGGTCCCCTCCGGGGCTTCTGCCCTCTCAGTTTTGTTCAGCCACTGATGTTTGTACTTTTGCTTTTTCCAGTTTTTTCAGTGGCTGCTGTTTTGATTTTGTTACACCAGAGAACTAATTTAGGTGGAAGAGGTCGTGTGATCTCAGGTGTTTTTGAAATTAGTAGAGTTGGTGCCTTTCAGGGTTTTCTGGGATTGCAGTAAGTACCCTTCCTATCCTTTTCTATTTAGTTAGTTTGGGCCCCAGCGTTTGCTCATACTATTTTCTTTCTGTGTCAGTATTTCATCTTGTCTAACCGCCATTACATGTTTGGGGGCTTTCTATTATCTTTGGGGTTCTGCTCCGGGGCAGATAGCTTTCCTATTTCTATCTTTAGGTGTAGTTAGTTTCTCAGGCTGTGACGAGGCGTCTAGGACCAACGTAGGAACGCTCCACGGCTGCCTCTAGTTGTGGTGGTTAGTCAAGGTACTGCAATCTCATAGATTCCAACTGCTCTGGTGTATTGCCTTTTTTACCTGCACTCCTCAGCTACCGAAACATAACACAGCAGTGCTTGAACAAGTAACTGGAGCGTGATATGCACTCAAAAAATAAAAAACACAGACTGAAGTGAACACTGAAACACAACTGTCCACAATCTGTGAAAGGCTACTCCTTTGTCTACTTCTATAGTGTTTGCAACCAATGTATTGTATACGGATGGAAGCGCGTCACACTAATAGATTAGATTTTTAATGGAATGGAGCAGAACCAATTGGAGAAAAATGAAAAGGATGAGGCACTGAGACACGCTCAGCAGAGTACAAGCAGCAGTGCTTGAACAAGTAACTGGAGCGTGATATGCACTCAAAAAATAAAAAACACAGACTGAAGTGGACACTGAAACACAACTGTCGACAATCTGTGAAAGGCTACTCCTTTGTCTACTTCTATAGTGTTTGCAACCAATGTATTGTATACGGATGGAAGCGCGTCACACTATTAGTTAAATTGCATGGAGCAGCAAGAATTACACTGAAGAAAAAAAAATAGAGTCTGTGAGTGACACGTGCAGATGCCTACAGACAGCGTTGCATGCAGAGCAAACTGCAGCGTCACCTGCACTCACACACACCTTGCACAGAGCTGTTAAAACAACACTGGCAAAAGGAAGCTTTACACAGCGGTTGGTAAACTAGCCTGCCTAAAGCCCAGTACACAAAATCGCAATATCTAACTGTCCCTCAGAGTCAGCAGAGCAGCGTTCTGTCCCTAACTGAGTTCACAGCACAGTGACGCTAAAATGGAGGCGGTGCCTTTTATAGTGCATTCTGACATCATTTCAGCAGCCAATCACAGCCATGCCATTAGTTAAGATGACCGCAGCATTACAGGATGTGCCCACACTTCATAAGATTCCTTATTGGCTGACTAAAATCACATTGCCTCTCAAAGAATTATGGGAACTTCCGATTCCGGTATACGATATGGGAAAAATATCGGAACTAAGTATCGGAATTCCGATAACGCCAATATCGGCCGATACCCGATACTTGCGGTATCGGAATGCTCAAAACTAATCAGGACTGGGAAGAATGTAATGACATGGAGTTAGGAATTTCCAGACTAGTTTCTGAGTTTTAGTGAAATACAGACTTTTGTTACAGATCGGTAACTTATTACCAAGCTGTGTGTACAAGGCATGTGTTGTGTTAGAAGTCTAAATATTTTTCTATCTAGTGGCATTGTTGACATGAATTGTCAGAATGAGTGAAGGTCGATGCTACGGTAATTCAATTGCTAGAAGCCACATATAGTAATTAGTGTTGTATTGTGTATAGTTGGCCAAGCACAGTTGTGAGAAGGTCATAGCTTAACAGTCTATTGAATTTATTTGTCTCTATTTACCTGTAAATGTGTGTAAAGTTGTTTTATCTGTGTGTCTGATACTGAGCTCTTTTAAGTCAACCAGTAAATGTATCCTATGACCACTCTATTGAGTGGGGAAAGTCATGGCGAGATTGAAATAAATTCAAAAAGGAAGCTTTTGCAGTGTAAAATACAAATTTTATTAAGTCTAAAATACATTATCATGGATAAAAATCCAAAAGAGTGGGATATACAGCATGCAGAAAATTAGCCAAAGTGTTGACATGAAGTTACAGCTCAAAGACATTTCAATCACTGAATTAATTGTGACATGCTAGACTGTAATTAAAATAAATTCAAAAAGGAAGCTTTTGCACTATAAAATACAAATTTTATTAAGGTCTAAAATACATTATCATGGATAAAAATCCAAAAGAGTGGGATATACAGCATGCAGAAAAATAGCCAAATGCAGACAGGTATGAACTACATTCAAATCAATATATAATAGTGCCCATCTCCATATCTTATATGTTATAACGATAATAGACTAATCCGGGCTAAACAATAATAACCTACATATATTTGTCCATATATATGCAATCTATGTAACTCACAATATCCCCCAATAGGCAGACATATATGCACTATATATAGGATTATAAGTATCTCAATGAAGCATGTATATCAATAAAGTAACTTCCCATCACAGATGCTAATATAATGATGTTAGCAAGCAAGTGCAGGGCTCACAATACATACTGTGCGTGCATATGAAGTCAATTAGCACATCCATATGAGGAACTATATTAAAAAAGCAGCGCCATAGATGGGAGATTATACCTGAATGCGGCTTGGCACCCCTTGTGTATAGCCCTCATTTCTAGCAGTGTTTGCTACAGATAGCTCACTTATTAAGCCAGGACCCAGGAGTAAACATAGTGACTGTTTCATGTGAGAATACATGCATAGGATGGGGCCATTACTTAGTGTATACTATTTATGTACAAAGATGATACGGAAAATATATGCTTCCAAAGTTTACTGACAGGAACTACTTAGTGATGACAAATTCACAACAAATTTGTTATTTTGGGACTATTTTTTAACTGTTTCATGTGAGAATACAGGCAGAGGATGGGGCCATTACTTAGAATTTGTTATTTTGGGGCTATTTTTAACTGTTTCATGTGAGAATACAGGCATAGGATGGGAGCCACTACTTAGAATTCGTTATTTGGGGCTATTTTTAACTGTTTCATGTGAGAATACAGACATAGGATGGGACCATTACTTAGTGTATACTATTTATGTACAAAGATGATGCGGAAAATATATGTTTCCAAAGTTTAATTGTAGCGAATCAAAGTGTATTAAACTGATTACTAACCCGATTACGGCAACTTGATAACAAATTCACAACAAATTCGTTATTTTGGGACTATTTTTTAACGATGCTAAGCCCCTCAGATATGAAAGACAGGCAGCGCATCGCTGTTGTTTGGAAAATACCATATTTCATAGATGGTGCTGATCCGCTGAATCATTTTTAAACACTCATGCATGCACACCATTTTGATCACCATTCAACAAAAAAAAATTGAGGCATGTTGGAACAGGTCCCGGCCTATTTTGGCACATGACAAATGAACTTTTTAACATACCTGTGTTTCGGACCATTATGACGCACCAGAAACACACGGTGCCATGTACTCTAGCCCATAATATTCGATTTTGAGCACCATTCAACAAAAAATTGAGGCATGTTGGAACATGTCCTGACCTATTTTGCCACATGACAAATGTTCTGACACTCAGATGCTATTTTATTAGTTACCATAACGAATATTATAGCGAGTCAAGGTGTATTAAATTGATTACTAACCCGGTTACGGTAACTTGATAACAATTTCACAACAAATTCGTTATTTTGTGACTATTTTTAACTGTTTCATGTGAGAATACAGGCAGAGGATGGGGCCAATACTTGGTGTATACTATTTATGTACAAAGATGATACGGAAAATATATGTTTCCAAAGTTTACTGACAGGAAGTACATAGTGGGGAGAGCCCTCTTGCAGTGCTAACCTGACTACAAGCCCTCACGGCTACTTTTCCTCTTGTCTAACATCACAATACAACCAAGTGGTTCTTCAAAACTATTTGTAAGTCTTCCGGCACAAAGCACATGTGAACAGTTGATGGTAATATTTTGCCACATGACAAATGTTTCTGACTCTCAGTTGCTAATGCTGATAGACATATTGTGAACTGACATATAGGGTCCATGTGAGACACCATATTTTTCAACATTTTTGCTCCTTCACAGATTTATTTTGCATTATATTTTTTATTTTGCTTAAGGATCATGTACAGAGCAGTTTTTATGGTTTAATACTGATAGACATATTGGCCCAGCATGTCCGGGCATGCCCGGACAAGTCCTGGCATGCCTGGACAAGTCCTGGTCACGTGACAACCGTGGAAAAAACAAGACTGAAATTGGCCCAGGCATGTCCGGGCATGCCCGGACAAGTCCTGGCATGCCTGGACAAGTCCTGGTCACGTGACAACCGTGGAAAAAACAAGCCTGAAATTCAAAAACTATGTGCTGTCCGTTAACACACGCATAGTCATCTAGATAATATTGAGCGAGTTGCTTCACAAACCCTCTCAAGGCATGATGAATGTCAACGTTCCCGCTATGAGCTACACACATGACCAACTGTATAGCCTGGGATGCGTAGCGTTCTTGTTGCATAGGCCTATTTTAAAGATGCTATGCCCCTCAGATATAAAAGACATGTATGTTGGAACGTGTCCCGGCCTATTTTGGTCCATGCCCACTCCTATGCAGCGATATTGAGTACCGTTCAACAAAAATCAGTACAATCTTTTTAACATATCTGTGTTTCGGGCCCTCATGCCGTACCAGAAGCACTCTGTGCCATGTACCCTAGCCCATAATAATCGATTTTGATCAGCATTCAACAAAAAAATTAGGGTGCAGACTTTTTAGCATACCTCTGTTTCTGACTCCCATGTCGTACCAGAAAGACCTATTTTGGCACATGCCCGCACCTATGCAACGGTTTTGACCACTACTCAACAAAAATTGACTACAAACTTTTTAACATACCTGTGTTTCGGACCCTCATGTCATACCAGAAGCACCCTGTGCCATGTACTCTAGACCATAATATTTCAAATCGGGTATGGAACCTACATAGCTTTGTTTTCTCAGGTATTAAAAAAAGTGTGGAAAACTGAAAATCCCGCGGCCTGTGGTAATTTAGTGAGAACCATATAGACAAATCGGGTATCGTCACACACAAGACCACAACACCTCGCGCTATCACATTTACCACTAGTTTTCAAAAACCACTGCCTTAAAAATAAAGTAAGAATCGTCGTGACATGCATTGTGGTCTATAAATGTATAGTCTGAAAATTTACCGTTGCTAAAGAACAGTAAAAAGTCGTGCGTACAACTATCAGCCCCAAAACTCTCACCACTATCACAAACACTATTGCCTACAGAGGCGCCCCGCGAGAATTTCTGTATGTGTGTATCAAGATGCTCCCTGCTATGACCGATTGTTTGCTCGTGGATGCTGGCATTTCCAGTGACATCATAGTTGTGTAAATGCGCTGGGGCACGTGTATCGATCCCCTAGGTTGTAATGCGTGAGCATTTTAATTATTTTTTCAATTCATAACCATACGTTCTCAGGCATACAGGTTTATTTCACAGAAGTTGACTGTACAGTTGCATAATTTTTGTTTAAAAGCATACATTTGCATAATTTTGTTTAAAATCGCACAGTTCAGCGATAATGTCGGGTGTTGGACACGCACTTATCAGTCTTTCATACGTGTCGCAGAAAGATTTTAGTCTGCTCTGCGTGAGTTTATTGTGCACGTAGTGTGCAGACATGTAAAGAAACATTTTGGCGTGTTCAGCAGTCCATGCGTGTGTTGGCGTGTAATTCGATCCACCATCAACCTTCTGTTTCTTACTTACACGCCGGCGCGATACCGCGCGTTTCTTTGGCGCTAATGCATCTGCTGAATTGGCAGATGCTGCTTCCGCGTTGTTATTTGCAGATTCTGTAGCTTGACACAGACGTATATTCTTAGGCCTACTACTCTCCGTATTCACGGTGTGTGCGATTGGCGCGTCGCTTTCTTCACGATCCGCGACACATCTGAGTGAACGTGGTTCCGTTCTCACATCCGCTCTGTTCTCAAATCCATAATTGTGCTGTTGCAAATCTCGCGAATGACGCTCCTCCGTAACTAAAGAAAAGATACGTGGTGTAGTTAACCGCTAAGCGGGCGAGATATTGGAAATGCTACAGCCTCCACTTTACTCTGATTCAACGCGACATTTGTAAAGCTACCAGTACCGATTATCTGTGAAACCGATGCATAATTGTTTGTATAAGTACAGTATAGAGAGGCCTAGACATATATACTTACAAGTATCCCCCGGGTGCTGATCTACAGAGAATGCTGAATTAACAGACATCACGCTGCTCGTTCGCGCCCGTATGGGGCTGATTTCTCCATCAAACTGCAACCTCGTGGGCGATACTTTAGCCGCTAAAATAAAATATAACATACATGAATGCGCAAAGCACTCACAAAGCTAACTTGACACAGGTAAATAAAACTAGTTACCGCAGAAATTTTTATCTGCGTGTATAACTACACTATAGGGTTGCGTAGACATATATGCTTACAAGCCTGAGACGTGTAGTGTACTTCAGAGATTGGTGAATGAAACGGTGTGGAGTTGTTCGGTAGTTGTCGTATGGGGGTGTTTTCTTTTTCAAGCTGCAGACTCCTGCACGCTAGTTTAACAGCTGTAAATAAAATATGACTGCCTCAGAAATGATATCTACAAGGCCCACGCGCATAAAGCTAAATTCGCAAAGATACCGTAAAAAAGCGTCAATAAAATATATCCGCTAGTTAAGGGTGGGGACGCAGGGTACAGAGGATACAGACACATAACAGACGTGTTTCAAGGACCCGCTACCTTTTCTGTTCCAGCGCCGTGTGCTTAGCGAATCACTCCATCTTTTAGAAGCGTAGGGTATCGCGCGAGTTAGAGGATTATAGTCCGGTTCTACGAACTCAACACCGGAATCCAGGGGATCCTCCACGATCTCAACATCGGAATCGCGATGTTCGAGCGGCTCAGCCGCCACGGTATTTTCAACTGTCCAGTCCGCTACAGGCGTATCTGTATGAGAAAATGTATTTAATTACCAGACTAGATACATAGGCTTAAAACATCTGATATATCTATAGGTTTCTTGCCTGTGACAGACTGGTGAGAGCTGGAGGCTCGTCGCCCGCTAGCAGAGTTGCTATCCTTTAACAGGTTCTGCGCAATGAACCGATTCTCATAGGAGTAGTATGAATGGACTCCGGCTTCTTAAATAAGAAAGAATGAAATATATAATTTATATATACAAAGCGCAGACTCAGACAGCTCGATACAATACGGCGTACACATATATACTGTGTAAAACTTACCCGATTGTTCTGGTGAAAGCATAGCAGAATATTGACCGCGAGAATGTCTGGACTCCATCTTGAATAAAAAGGGGCCGCTATTGAATTCAAGCAAATAAAGATCAAGTATGAAAACGCGACTAATCTGTTCATGTAAATACTACACAAACTTAATATAATTGAAACGAAATCATAAAAATACTCACTTTAGTCCTGTTCAGATCTGGCGTGTGTTCTGCGAGGTGCGAAGCCTTACAGGTGCGCTGTGTATCGCTTGGGAACTGGTTGTATTTATTAGTGGCTAACAGAGAGAACACGCCCTCTGTCAATACCATGAACTGTGAGACAGAAAAAAAAATCTATTAATGTTTTACAGGACCGTCATGACGGCTAAACACGTTCAAACAATATTGGAGAAGTAATATTTCACGACAGAACCACCACCATCATTACCCTGTAGCTGTAAATTTATAACGTCTACTATTAATATTAATAATTAATATAGACTGACGCTAAAATCCATGCAGTTAATTTTATTTTAGCTGACAGGAACGTTAGCTAGACATGTTTTAATAATATAAATCTGTAGTTATATACGCTGCGTTGTCTGTACAGTGCTTGAAACACGTCTGTTATGTGTCTGTATCCTCTGTACCCTGCGTCCCCACCCTTAACTAGCGGATATATTTTATTGACGCTTGTTACGGTATCTTTGCGAATTTAGCTTTATGCGCGTTGGCCTTGTAGATATCATTTCTGAGGCAGTCATATTTTATTTACAGCTGTTAAACTAGCGTGCAGGAGTCTGCAGCTTGAAAAAGAAAACACCCCATACGACAACTACCGAACAACTCCACACCGTTTAATTCACCAATCTCTGAAGTACACTACACGTCTCAGGCTTGTAAGCATATATGTCTACGCAACTCTATAGTGTAGTTATACACGCAGATAAAAATTTCTGCGGTAACTAGTTTTATTTACCTGTGTCAAGTTAGCTTTGTGAGTGCTTTGCGCATTCATGTATGTTATATTTTATTTTAGCGGCTAAAGTATCGCCCACGAGGTTGCAGTTTGATGGAGAAATCAGCCCCATACGGGCGCGAACGAGCAGCGTGATGTCTGTTAATTCAGCATTCTCTGTAGATCAGCACCCGGGGGATACTTGTAAGTATATATGTCTAGGCCTCTCTATACTGTACTTATACAAACAATTATGCATCGGTTTCACAGATAATCGGTACTGGTAGCTTTACAAATGTCGCGTTGAATCAGAGTAAAGTGGAGGCTGTAGCATTTCCAATATCTCGCCCGCTTAGCGGTTAACTACACCACGTATCTTTTCTTTAGTTACGGAGGAGCGTCATTCGCGAGATTTGCAACAGCACAATTATGGATTTGAGAACAGAGCGGATGTGAGAACGGAACCACGTTCACTCAGATGTGTCGCGGATCGTGAAGAAAGCGACGCGCCAATCGCACACACCGTGAATACGGAGAGTAGTAGGCCTAAGAATATACGTCTGTGTCAAGCTACAGAATCTGCAAATAACAACGCGGAAGCAGCATCTGCCAATTCAGCCGATGCATTAGCGCCAAAGAAACGCGCGGTATCGCGCCGTCGTGTAAGTAAGAAGCAGAAGGATGATGGTCGATCGCCTTACACACCAACACCCGTATGGACTGGTGAACACACCAAAATGTTTCTTGACATGTCTGCACACTACGTGCACAATAAACTCACGCAGAGCAGACTAAAATCTTTCTGCGACACGTATGAAAGACTGATAAGTGCGTGTCCAACACCCGACATTATCGCTGAACTGTGCGATTTTAAACAAAATTATGCAAATGTATGCTTTTAAACAAAAATTATGCAACTGTACAGTCAACTTCTGTGAAATAAACCTGTATGCCTGAGAACGTATGGTTATGAATTGAAAAAATAATTAAAATGCTCACGCATTACAACCTAGGGATCGATACACGTGCCCCAGCGCATTTACACAACTATGATGTCACTGGAAATGCCAGCATCCACGAGCAAACAATCGGTCATAGCAGGGAGCATCTTGATACACACATACAGAAATTCTCGCGGGGCGCCTCTGTAGGCAATAGTGTTTGTGATAGTGGTGAGAGTTTTGGGGCTGATAGTTGTACGCACGACTTTTTACTGTTCTTTAGCAACGGTAAATTTTCAGACTATACATTTATAGACCACAATGCATGTCACGACGATTCTTACTTTATTTTTAAGGCAGTGGTTTTTGAAAACTAGTGGTAAATGTGATAGCGCGAGGTGTTGTGGTCTTGTGTGTGACGATACCCGATTTGTCTATATGGTTCTCACTAAATTACCACAGGCCGCGGGATTTTCAGTTTTCCACACTTTTTTTAATACCTGAGAAAACAAAGCTATGTAGGTTCCATACCCGATTTGAAATATTATGGTCTAGAGTACATGGCACAGGGTGCTTCTGGTATGACATGAGGGTCCGAAACACAGGTATGTTAAAAAGTTTGTAGTCAATTTTTGTTGAGTAGTGGTCAAAACCGTTGCATAGGTGCGGGCATGTGCCAAAATAGGTCTTTCTGGTACGACATGGGAGTCAGAAACAGAGGTATGCTAAAAAGTCTGCACCCTAATTTTTTTGTTGAATGCTGATCAAAATCGATTATTATGGGCTAGGGTACATGGCACAGAGTGCTTCTGGTACGGCATGAGGGCCCGAAACACAGATATGTTAAAAAGATTGTACCTGATTTTTGTTGAACGGTACTCAATATCGCTGCATAGGAGTGGGCATGGACCAAAATAGGCCGGGACACGTTCCAACATACATGTCTTTTATATCTGAGGGGCATAGCATCTTTAAAAATAGGCCTATGCAACAAGAATGCTACGCATCCCAGGCTATACAGTTGGTCATGTGTGTAGCTCATAGCGGGAACGTTGACATTCATTATGCCTTGAGAGGGTTTGTGAAGCAACTCGCTCAATATTTTCTAGATGACTATGCGTGTGTTAACGGACAGCACATAGTTTTTGAATTTCAGGCTTGTTTTTTTCCACGGTTGTCACGTGACCAGGACTTGTCCAGGCATGCCAGGACTTGTCCGGGCATGCCCGGACATGCCTGGGCCAATTTCAGTCTTGTTTTTTCCACGGTTGTCACGTGACCAGGACTTGTCCAGGCATGCCAGGACTTGTCCGGGCATGCCCGGACATGCCTGGGCCAATATGTCTATCAGTATTAAACCATAAAAACTCCTCTGTACATGATCCTTAAGCAAAATAAAAAATATAATGCAAAATAAATCTGTGAAGGAGCAAAAATGTTGAAAAATATGGTGTCTCACATGGACCCTATATGTCAGTTCACAATATGTCTATCAGCATTAGCAACTGAGAGTCAGAAACATTTGTCATGTGGCAAAATATTACCATCAACTGTTCACATGTGCTTTGTGCCGGAAGACTTACAAATAGTTTTGAAGAACCACTTGGTTGTATTGTGATGTTAGACAAGAGGAAAAGTAGCCGTGAGGGCTTGTAGTCAGGTTAGCACTGCAAGAGGGCTCTCCCCACTATGTACTTCCTGTCAGTAAACTTTGGAAACATATATTTTCCGTATCATCTTTGTACATAAATAGTATACACCAAGTATTGGCCCCATCCTCTGCCTGTATTCTCACATGAAACAGTTAAAAATAGTCACAAAATAACGAATTTGTTGTGAAATTGTTATCAAGTTACCGTAACCGGGTTAGTAATCAATTTAATACACCTTGACTCGCTATAATATTCGTATGGTAACTAATAAAATAGCATCTGAGTGTCAGAACATTTGTCATGTGGCAAAATAGGTCAGGACATGTTCCAACATGCCTCAATTTTTTGTTGAATGGTGCTCAAAATCGAATATTATGGGCTAGAGTACATGGCACCGTGTGTTTCTGGTGCGTCATAATGGTCCGAAACACAGGTATGTTAAAAAGTTCATTTGTCATGTGCCAAAATAGGCCGGGACCTGTTCCAACATGCCTCAATTTTTTTTGTTGAATGGTGATCAAAATGGTGTGTATGCATGAGTGTTTAAAAATGATTCAGCGGATCAGCACCATCTATGAAATATGGTATTTTCCAAACAACAGCGATGCGCTGCCTGTCTTTCATATCTGAGGGCTTAGCATCGTTAAAAAATAGTCCCAAAATAACGAATTTGTTGTGAATTTGTTATCAAGTTGCCGTAATCGGGTTAGTAATCAGTTTAATACACTTTGATTCGCTACAATTAAACTTTGGAAACATATATTTTCCGCATCATCTTTGTACATAAATAGTATACACTAAGTAATGGTCCCATCCTATGTCTGTATTCTCACATGAAACAGTTAAAAATAGCCCCAAAATAACGAATTCTAAGTAGTGGCTCCCATCCTATGCCTGTATTCTCACATGAAACAGTTAAAAATAGCCCCAAAATAACAAATTCTAAGTAATGGCCCCCATCCTATGCCTGTATTCTCACATGAAACAGTTAAAAAATAGTCCCAAAATAACAAATTTGTTGTGAATTTGTCATCACTAAGTAGTTCCTGTCAGTAAACTTTGTAAGCATATATTTTCCGTATCATCTTTGTACATAAATAGTATACACTAAGTAATGGCCCCATCCTATGCATGTATTCTCACATGAAACAGTCACTATGTTTACTCCTGGCTTAATAAGTGAGCTATCTGTAGCAAACACTGCTAGAAATGAGGGCTATACACAAGGGGTGCCAAGCCGCATTCAGGTATGATCTCCCATCTATGGCGCTGCTTTTTTAATATAGTTCCTCATATGGATGTGCTAATTGACTTCATATGCACGCACAGTATGTATTGTGAGCCCTGCACTTGCATGCTAACATCATTATATTAGCATCTGTGATGGGGAAGTTACTTTATTGATATACATGCTTCATTGAGATACTTATAATCCTATATATAGTGCATATATGTCTGCCTATTGGGGGATATTGTGAGTTACATAGATTGCATATATATGGACAAATATATGTAGGTTATTATTGTTTAGCCCCGGATTAGTCTATTATCGTTATAACATATAAGATATGGAGATGGGCACTATTATATATTGATTTGAATGTAGTTCATACCTGTCTGCATTTGGCTATTTTTCTGCATGCTGTATATCCCACTCTTTTGGATTTTTATCCATGATAATGTATTTTAGACCTTAATAAAATTTGTATTTTATAGTGCAAAAGCTCCTTTTTGAATTTATTTTAATTACAGTCTAGCATGTCACAATTAATTCAGTGATTGAAATGTCTTTGAGCTGTAACTTCATGTCAACACTTTGGCTAATTTTCTGCATGCTGTATATCCCACTCTTTTGGATTTTTATCCATGATAATGTATTTAGACCTTAATGAAATTTGTATTTTTATACTGCAAAAACTTCCTTTTTGAATTTTTTCAAGCTCGCCATGACTTTCCCCACACAATAGAGTGGTCATAGGATACATTTACTGGTTGACTTAAAAGAGCTCAGTATCAGACACACAGATAAAACAACTTTACACACATTTACAGGTAAATAGAGACAAATAAATTCAATAGACTGTTAAGCTATGACCTTCTCACAACTGTGCTTGGCCAACTATACACAATACAACACTAATTACTATATGTGGCTTCTAGCAATTGAATTACCGTAGCATCGACCTTCACTCATTCTGACAATTCATGTCAACAATGCCACTAGATAGAAAAATATTTAGACTTCTAACACAACACATGCCTTGTACACACAGCTTGGTAATAAGTTACCGATCTGTAACAAAAGTCTGTATTTCACTAAAACTCAGAAACTAGTCTGGAAATTCCTAACTCCATGTCATTACATTCTTACCAGTCCTGATATAAGTGTAGATACACGGCCAAGCTAAAAATATATATACTGAATAAAACTATAAGTTGAGCGTCATAATTCCAATGTGTGTTATAAGGTGATACTTCAAATTAAATTGCCTTTTCAGTTGTAGTTTAAAACTTATATCCTGGATAATACTAAAAAATAAACACCTTTTAGCAGCTTGATACAGCTTTCCACCACAGTAGTGCTTTACATGCATTTACTGGGTCCTTAAAAGTTTCTCTCCTCTTTAATACACTAATACTCCACAGACTAATCTAATCCAGTGGATAAAATATCAATAGAGACGAATAAATCACTTTGATTGAAATTCACAAATCCAGCAGACCAGATTTCCCACCCTGAGCAAAGTCCAGCCAGATCAAATCCCAGGGAGACGGATTAAATGATAGGGGGCGTGTCGACCTGTCAGATTTGAGTTTGACGAGAGTGGGTGTACCTATACTACTTTGGCAGTATCAAATAAATAATAATGGTAACCTTGGTTTCATCTGGCCATCCAGCACTTCGGTTCAATGGTTATTGGAGTGCGTCCGCAATTTGAGCACCCCTGCCACTCACTGCATATGCAATTACAGTATATGACACACACTGTTTAATAATGGGAACAACAAAGCATAGTCGGCTGATGACTCTCTAAAAAAATGAGGGCCGACTGCTGACCCTTTAAGAATAGTATTGGCCACCTAATGGCTCTATAAAAATAAGCTTTGTGACTTTCAGAGTTCCTCCTTCATAAATGAAACAGGATGTGTCTGATGATGTGTCACACACCACATGGCCAGATAAGGTTGTTAAATGTTAAAGTGACATTTCCCATTGAATGCATTTGTATTGGTTGAAAGCAATGCTAAAGTTGAAAAATGCATCAAAAATGCTACGTGTGAACATAGCCCAAGTGGTGGAGGTACATTTTTGTTTAGGGTTATTTATTTTGCATTACGTACAAATCTTTACCTTGGAAAGTATGTTCCTTAACATATTTCCCAGGAAATCCATTTTGGTTTTGTTTTTGTATGTTTTCGAGTGCGCCTGTAAAAGTGGTGTAATACTCTGACAAAACTGCTCACAGCAGTGACCTAGGAGTCAGAAATGCTTCCTGGGGTCTTCGCCATGATGTTCCCATGTCATTTGAGCACTGTTCCCATCGATTTCTGACATTTTTAGGCCCTGAAAAGACCCCGGGGGGTCACGTCAAATAACCTCAGGGTTCCCGTAGACTTACATTGGGCACGTTGCTTGGGTTCATCACCCGAGCATTCCAATTTGTTCGAACCAAGCAAGAAGCACCCGAGCTCATCACTAGTGACCACCAATATGATTTAAAATTGACCTTAGATATAAGTGACTTGCATGCCCCGATGGGTCAAAATGCAGCAGCTGTCAGAAATGCACTATAGCTGACACACTGTTGTATCAGTCACTATCAGAGTTGGCAATACATCACAGGAGGGGTTGGGGCATATACATTGCAGGAGGGGTTGGTGGCATATACTGCACATCACAGGAGATGCAAGGGAATATATACATCACAAAATACCACAAAATATATCCTGATACTGGCCCTGGTAAGTGTCAGGACACAATCTTTCATTGCCCTCACTGCAGCATCTATTAGGGAACACTGCATATGGTTGCAGTATCAGGAGCAATTAAAGGCACTCTCTCTGGGTGTTATGTTTGACACCAATCTCTCCTTTACCTCTCATATACACTCTCTTGCCCGCTCTTGCCGCCTACACCTAAAGAACATCTCTAGAATATGTCTCACCATGGAAACAACAAAACCCCTCACTGTCACATTGATCCACTCCTGCCTGGACTACTGCAATTCCCTATTATTTAGCCTCCCCCGTTACTCGACTATCCCTCTCCAGTCCATACTTAATGCAGAAGCCAGGGTCATCCATCTGGCTAATCGGTACTTGGACGCGTCCGCTCTTCGCCAGTCCTTACATTGGCTGTCCATTCATTATAGGATCCAATTCAAAGTAGTTGTTCTCACCCACAAAGCTCTCCACAGTGCAGCACCCCCTACATCTCCTCCCTCACTTCTGTCTATAGGCCTAACCGACTGTTGCACTGTGCAAACGACTTTCGACTAACCTCTGCACTAATCCATACCTCCCTCTCCCGACTCCAAGACTTCTCCCATGCTGCGCCAATCCTCTGGAATGCTCTACCCCAAGAAATTAGGACCATGCACAATTTGCATAGTTTCAGACGCTCTCTCAAAACACATTTGTTCAGAGCGGCCTATCACGTTCACTAATCAAAGTCATTTTATGTGTAAGTGTGGGTGTGCAGCCCATTTACTAACTCCATCTATCTCTCACTCCCTCAAGATGGCCGGACCATCATTGTACATACACCATTGTAAATACACACCTGTACTTTGTATCTCCCCACCTCATTGTAGATTGTAAGCTCTAACGAGCAGGGTCATCTTATTTTGCTTTAATTATTGTATTGTTAACATTGTTTCTTATGACTTGTGTTTTGAAACTGTCAAACTGTAAAGCGCTGCGGAATATGTTGGTGCTATATAAAGATTATTATTATTATTATTATTATTAAAGGGCCGGTAGCCAGTGTTTTGCCTGCCAAGCACTGTGATTCCTTGTCCGAGAGCTGTGGTCCCTGGTGGCCAGAAAGAAGTACATATTGGACATGGAACAGAACAACAGAGAAGTGAGGGATATGGTTGCTTTATATTATTTTTTTAAAATTTGTTTTTTTACAGGAGACGTTGTGTTCTGTGGAATTGGGCATTAGATGAGTCTAACGGTCATTTTTAAATAAAAAAGTAAAAGTGTGTTCTTTTAATGCAAACCAAGTGTTAGGGTCTGCGGAAAGCACCTAATAGATATTGTAGAGAGGTGCGTTCGCAGCCCGGGGTCCACCGTGCAGGCGAAGCCCGCTGCTAGTAAGATGGTGAAAGTAGCGAACTCTGTTATCCCGCAGAGTTGCTAAAATAAACGCCATTGCACGCTGTGGCAGTAAGTGCAAACTCTGTTAATTCCCTGAGCCAATAACGGGAATGCCACAGCGCTATATGGCGATAAGTGAGAACTCACTTAGCTTCAGTGAGCCGCAAAGTAAAACGCTAGGGCGCTGAACCAGCGTTATAAAGCGAACCCTGTTGCGTCACAGAGCCGCTGAGAAAAAGACTGTGTCCTGTTAGACTCACAGGGATACACAGATAACTGCTGTGCGGATAGCAGTCCGTGATCATGTAAACAGCAACGCAATCAAGCAATCTCCTCACCAGAGAAGCCGGTATTCTAGGGGTTTATTTCAGCCAAGCCCTAACCACTTGCACCCAAATCTCCCACCGTAGGTGCCGGTATTCTAGGGCTTATTTCAGCCGAGCCATAACCACATGCGTACATGATCACACTGGCGCATAGCACATAATGCAATTGATACTAGCGCATGGCGGCCCAGCCATTCCACCCTTTTATAGTAACAGCTACAGGACCTGCCAGAAACAAGGACCAATGAAACTGTTCCAGAACACCATTAGTCACAGGACCTTCCTGGCAGACCAATAGGAGCTGCTGCAGTACCTCAGCATGTGACCCCTGATCTCCAATGAGAGATCTCACCCTGGGCATGCGCAGAAGGGGAAAACAAGGACTTTGTCCTAAAGACGTCTGCTCGCCGCTAACCAGTACTGGCCACAATAGAAGAGCCTGGAGAGGCAGCAGTAATCCTCTGCACACTGTTAGACTGGGCGAGACACTGGGACTGACATCTAAGCTGAGCAGGATCCACTGCGGACGGAAATGGATGGGGGACCGCAGCGGGACTGGTTCGAGACTCCCCCTTGTGCAGCAGCGGGAACTCAGACCCTAACATTACCTCCCCTCCTAGGGCCCTCACTTCTCTGGGCCTCGCTGCGCTCAAAGGCAGCGATGAGCTGCGTTGCACATGCTCGGCAGGCTCCCAAGACCTATCCTCAGGCCCATAGTCCCTCCAGTCCACCAAATAAAACTTTTTGCCCGTACCACCTTACACCCTACAATGGCGTTCACCTCATGGTCATCGGTAGACGAACCTGATGTCCCGGCAGATGACTCGGAAAACCGGAGATGAGCACGGGTTTCAGGAGGAATACGTGAAAGGTGTCGGAGATACCCAGGCGTGATGGAAGAGCCAAACGGTATACCACAGGGTTAACCTGCTCGAGGACCTTGAAAGGACCCAGGTAGTGGGGTGCCAACTTAGTGGACTCAACTCGCAGCCTGATGTTACTGGCGGAGAGCCACATCAAGTCCCCAGGAGTAAATATTGGAGAGGGGCGTCGATGTGCATCGGCGGAGGGCCTCATCCTCTCCTTGGACGCCTGATTGGCATCCTGGTACGGTCCCAAATGTCCCATGCCTCCACAGCCCAGTCTGCCACCTTGGAGTCGGCGGAAGACACGGGCATGGGCACCGGAACCCACGGATGCTGACCGTAGTTTAGGAGGAATGGAGTCTGTCCGGTGGAGTCAGCCACAGCATTGTTTAGTGCAAACTCAGCCCACGGTAGCAAGGATGCCCAGTCATCCTGCCTGGCTGAGACAAAATGTCGTAGATAGGTGACCAAGGTCTGGTTGTCCCTGTCTACCAACCCATTCGTCTCAGGATGGTACGCTGAAGAGAGATTTAACTCAATACTGAGTAACGACAAAGCTCTCTCCAGAACCGAGACGCAAACTGGGGACCTCGGTCACTGACAATTTTGTCCGGCATGCCGTGTAGACGGAAGATGTGCCTAACGAACAACGCTACCAGAGCCCGTGCAGAAGGTAACCGTCGTAAACGGCACCAATGCACCATTTTGGAAAAATGGTTTGGTGATTACCCAAATGATGGTGCAACCCTGAGACTTGGGCAAGCCCACCCAAAGTCCATCCCAACCATCTCCCAGGGCCTGTCTGCCACCGGCAAAGGGTAAAGTAAACCCAGCTGGCTGTTGTCGTGGAGACTTATTCTTGGAGCAGGAGACACACGCCCGAACATAGTCCCCAACGTCACGGACAATATGAGGCCACCAGTATGTCTCGCCAGCAATTCAGATGTCCTCTTTGCCCCAAAGTGTCCACCCACCCTGGACGAATGTGCCCAGAGAGTACCTCCGGTCGCAAATTGGTAGGCACAAAAGTCTTACCCGGGTCACAGACTTTAGCGAAACCGGGGCCACTGTTCTCAGGCTCTCTGTGGGACAATAAGCTGAGGCTCCTCTACCTCCTCCTCAGAGGACACCACAGAGAGAGAGAGAGCGTCGGCACGAATGTTCTTCTCTCCCGAGAGGAAATGGAGTGTGAACTGAAACCGGGAGAAGAACAAGGACCATCTGGCCTGGCGAGTATTAAGCCGCTGGGCTGTCTGAAGAATACCAATTCTTGTGGTCGGTGAAGACTGGAAGGGAAAGAGGCCCCCTCCAACAGATGTCTCCACTCAGAGAAAGCCAATTTCATTTCTAGCAATTCCCTGTCCTCGATGGAATAATTCCTCTCCGCTGGTGTGAAGGTCTTGGAGATAAAGAAGCAAGGATGCTTTCGACCTTGAGCATCCTTTTGAAAGAGGACTGCTCCAGCACCAACGGATGAGGCATCCACCTCCAATATGAATGGCTTATCAACATCAGGGTGGCGTAGAATGGGAGCCTAGCAAACTAGACTTAATTGAGATGAAAGCCTTGGAGACTTCCTCAGACCACAATTTGGGATTTGCTCCCTTCTTGGTGAGGGCTACCAAGGGAGCTACCAAAGTTGAGAAATGGGGAATGAACTGACGATAATAATTAATGAACCCCATAAAGTGCTGCACAGCTTTAAGGGAATGGGTTTCTTGCCAGTCCATCACAGCTTGTAATTTGGCAGGATCCATAGCCAATCCCTGGGCGAGATGATATAGCCCAGGAATGGTAGAGACTCCTGCTCAAACACGCATTTCTCCAACTTTGCATAAAGGGAATTTGCCCGCAAGAGTCGAAGACTCTGCAGACATCTTTCCGGTGGGAGTCAATATCTGGAGAGAAGATGAGAATATCATCCAGATAGACCACGACTGAGGTGGAAAGCATATCCCGGAAGATGTCATTAACAAGGTCTTGGAAAACGGCTGGGGCATTACGAGCCCGAAGGGCATCACCAGATATTCATAGTGCCCATCCCTGGTATTAAAAGCCGTCTTCCACTCATCCCCCTCGCGGATGCGAATCAGGTTGTAAGCACCCCGCAGGCTAATTTGGTAATTACCCTTGCTCCCCGGAGCCTATCAAAGAGCTCAGAAATGAAAGGCAGCGGGTATTTATTCTTAACAGTAATGGCGTTAAGACCCCTGTAATCTATGCAGGGACGTAATTCTCCGTTCTTCTTTTGCACAAAGAAGAAACCTGCCCCAGCAGGTGACACTGACTTCCTAATGAACCCTCTTGCCAGATTTTCCTGAATGTATTGGGACATAGCCCCCGTCTTCTGGAGAGGGGAGGATAGACCCTTCCCCGGGAGGTTCTGCTCCAGGCAAGAGGTCAATAGGACAGTCATAGGGGCGGTGAGGCGGAAGCTTCTCCGCAGCCTTTTTGGAGAACACGTCTACATAGGACCAATAGCACTTGGGCAGGGAAGTGAGATCTGCGGGTATCCCTGTAGTAGCAACTGTTATGAACTGCTACAAGCACTAAGGAAAGATGGGAACTCTGTCCCTACAATAAAACTGAGCTTGATCCCTACGATGTAACGGGGAACCTGATCCTGCGACCAGACCCGCTAAAGTCCTCACTAGTCTGAACGAAGACCTATAGTTGCGAGGAAGGAATCCGTACAAGATCTAGGGACTGGGAGAAAAGGTGGACACCTCCTAACAGAAATTGTAGCAGGAAAATTAAACAGGAAACAAATTACTACGAGATCCTAAGATTAAGCAAAACTGACAGAGTAAGGCACCTAAGCACCCGGCTAGCTTAAGAGTAGATAATACAATGAAGTCCAGCAAAGCCAGAAGGGCGGAGCCAGACTAAATAGGAAAAAAGGTCATGTGACCAGCAAACAGAAACAAAATCTAACAAGAGGGTTCTAACAGTACCCTCCCTTCTAAGAGGATCCTCCAGGTCCCCTAGGACTTAGGCTTATCCGGAAACCTCTTGTGAAACGCTCTGACAAGTCTAGACGCAGAAACATCATCCGCCCTCACCCATGAGTTATCCTCGGGTCCATAACCCTTCCAAGCGACGAGGTACTGCAAACCCCCTCTATACCGTCTAGAATTTAGGATGCGGGAAATCTCATATTGCCCGTCCTCCACCACCAGGGGAACAGTGGCCGAGACGTCTCCATCTGAGACCTCAGCTTTTTTCAAGAGAGAAACATGAAACACCGGATTAATCTTCCAGGAGGTGGGAAGCTCCAACTTAACAGCAGATTGGTTAATAACCTGAAGCACCTTAAAGGGCCCTACAAACTTGGGACCCAATTTCTTAGACGAAATCCTCAAGCGCAGATTCTTAGAGGACAACCAGACCATGTCACCAATAGCAAACAAAACCTCTTGTCGTTTTCTATCAAAATACACTTTGGATCTTTTGTTAGCCTCCTGAAGATTACCACGCACATTAGTCCAAACTCTCTCCAACACACCAGAAAAATTCTCCTCTTCAGGTACAGCCGATCCCAACTTGGAAAATGACCCAAAAGACGGATGTCTCCCAGTACAACAAAAAAAAAGGCGAACAACCAGCAGAAACGGATGTATGATTGTTAAGAGCAAACTCAGCAAGTGGCAGAAACTCAGACCACCCCTCTTGAATTATCAGTCACAAAACAACGCAAGAACTGCTCAACATCCTGGTTTTTTCCTTTCTGTCTGACCATTAGACTCAGGATAATATCCGGATGAAAACGACAAATGAACTCCCAACCTGTCACAAAAGGCGCGCCAAAAACGAGCCACAAAACTGAGGTCCCCTATCAGAAACAATGTTAGTAGGAACACCATGTAGTCTGACTATTTCCTTGACAAAGGCCTTAGCGAGAGTCTTAGCGCAGGCAATTTGATGAAAGGAACCAAGTGACACATCTTGCTAAAACGGTCCACGACCACCCAGATGACAGTGGAACCCTCAGAGGGGGAAGGTCAGTAATAAAGTCCATAGCCAAATGTGTCCAAGGTGCACTAGGGACCTCCAGAGGGCAAAGCAACCCTGCAGCAGGAGTATGAGAAGACTTAGATCTAGCACACACAGTGCATTGACGCACCCACTTAACGACTTCCTTCTGCCAATCCAGGCCACCAAAAGCTGCGACCCACAAGTCTCTTGGTCTCAGAGATTCCAGATGACCTGCCAACCGAGAGTCATGACATTCAACAAACAAATCTCTCCTCAGGGTACCAGGCACAAACAACCCTCCCATGCGGCGTGTTAGATGGGGCATTCTCCTGTGTTTTAAGAATCTCATCTTCAAAACACGGAGTCCAAAACCGCAATAACAACCCCCTCTTGCAAAATGTTTTCCTCCTCCTCAGTACCCACCATAGGAGAAAAGCTGCGAGACAAAGCATCAGCTTTAACATTTGTAGTACCTGGGATGTAAGTAACGTAAAAATTAAAGCGTGGAAAAAACAGTGCCCACCTAGCCTGACGAGCATTCAAGCGTTTGGCAGCATCAAGGTAGATCAGATTTTTATGATCGGTGAAGGCTTGAACGGGAAATTCCGCTCCCTCCAAAAAATGACGCCAGTGTTCAAAATTCGAGTTTAATTGCCAACAATTCCCGATTACCGATATCATAATTTAGTTCAGACTCAGAAAATTTCTTTGAAAAAAAAGCACAGATGTACTCCATCCGTCTTTCCTGAGACAACACCGCGCCGACCCCCACAGAAGAAGCATCAACCTCAACCAAAAATGGTTTAGTCACATCAGGCTGCGTAAGGATGGGAGCAGAGCTGAACCTCTCCTTTAGCAACACAAAAGACTCAATGGCCTCAGTAGTCCACTGAACCGCATCAGCACCTTTCCTGGTGAAATCGGTCAGAGGTTTGGCAATCACAGAAAATTTTTTTATGAATTTCTATAATAATTGGCGAACCCAAAAACCTCTGTATTGATTTCACACCAATAGGTCTAGGCCAATCCTGCACAGCTTGCACTTTCACAGGGTCCATCTCAAAACCTTCACTGGAGACAATGTAGCCCAAAAAACTAAGTCTCTGTACAGCGAACTCACATTTTTTCTAGTTTGGCAAAAAGTGAATTATCACTCAGTAACTGTAATACTCACGCACACTTCTCCAATGAGACTTCCAAATCCGGTGAATAAATCAAAATGTCATCCAAATACACAACCACACTTCTGCCGATCAAAGGTCTAAGGATGTCATTAATAAAGATCCTGAAAAAATGCCGGAGCACTGGAAAGCCCAAAAGGCATGACCAGATCTCAAAATGACCCAGAGGAGTGTTAAACGCAGCCTTCCATTCATCCCCCTCCTTCATGCGCAACAAATTGTATGCCCCTCGAAGATCAATTTTCGAGAACCACTTGCCCCCACTAACTGATTAAACAAATCAGGAATCAATGGCAGTGGGTAAGGATTGCGTACAGTAATTTATTAATCTCACGAAAGTCTAGACAAGGCCGTAAACCTCCGTCCTTTTTTTAACAAAAAAAAAATCCAACCGCCACAGGAGATTTGGAAGGCCTAATGTGACCGGCGGCCAAGCTTGTCTGTATGTATTCCTCCAAAGCCTTTCTCTCAGGAATAGTCAAATTAAATAAACGACTTTTAGGAAGAGTTGCTCCAGGGACAAATTCAATTGCACAATCATAATCTCTATGAGGAGGCAATACCTGCGATTCCTTATCAGAAAAAACTTTCCAAAAATCCTGAATAGTACAGGTAACTCACCCTTAACTACAGCAGCAATACGCCCGTTACAACACTTGTCATAACAATTAGGACTCCAGGAATTAATTTCATTGGTAACCAATCCAGTACCGATTGTGCAATTTTAACCAGGGTAACCCCAAAATCATCGGTGAGGGCAAATTATTCAAAACTACCAAATCCAAATTCTCTTGATGAACACCATTAATAGTAAAGGAAATTCACAGATATGGTGAGTAACATCCTTATTTCTTGCTGGACTTACTGTTATGACTGCTACAAGCACTAAGGAAAGATGGGAACTCTGTCCCTACAATAAAACTGAGCTTGATCCCTACGATGTAACGGGAACCTGATCCTGCGACCAGACCCGCTAAAGTCCTCAGCTAGTCTGAACGAAGACCTATAGTCGCGAGAAGGAATCCCTACAAGATCTAGGGAGTGGGAGAAAAGGTGGACACCTCCTAACAGAAATTGTAGCAGGAAAATTAAACAGAAAACAAATTACTTACGAGATTCTAAGATTAAGCAAAAACTGACAGAGTAAGGCACCTAAGCACCCGCTAGCTTAAGAGTAGATAATACAAATGAAGTTCCACAAAGCCAGAAGGGCGGAGCCAGACTAAATAGGGAAAAAAGGTCATGTGACCAGCAAACAGAAACAAAATCTAACAAGAGGTTCTAACAGCAACCTGAACACACTCCCTCACACATTTACCTCTACAAGACTCACTCCAACCCCGTATCTTCCCAGAGGACCACTCAATATGTGGGGAGCGAAGACGAAGCCCGGGTACTCCCAGCAGAGCCTCATCATACCCCAGGAAGACAAGGAAAGAAATGATCTCCTGAGGGAAGGAACATAGCTATGTGAGAGGGATTGTCTGATGTGTGATCTGTGAGGGCATAATGGAGCCATTCACCACTCGAAACAGTCACCGGTTGGCGAGCTCACCTGAGGTATTGTGTGATGGAGAGCAAAAGCAAGGACATAAAGTTCCCCTCTGCTCCAGAATCCACACAAAGCTCAACTGTAGAGTGGATGGACCAAAAGAGATTGTCCCTTTAAAGGACAGCATGAGCAAATGCTGCGACTCTAGTGAACCTCCTCCCATGGTCACTAGACGTGAACGTGTTCCCGATCGCTGGTGACATCTACTGGCATAATGTCCTAACTGCTGACAATTGTTACAAACCACAGGCCGATCAAGGTCCCTTCGAACAACCTCCATGACCTCCGGGGATCGGGCGCCTGAAAGGGATATTCTAGAGTTTGGCAAAGGTAGGAGCTAGCGAAACCTCCGTCTACACTGGGCCCGCTCCAACCTCCGCTCGTGTAAAGCGAAGGTCGATGCGGGTAGATATGGAGATAAGCTTCTCCAGAGAGGTAGAATCTTCCTGGAGGCCAAGGCGTCCTTTACATGGTCAGCCAGACCTCTCCAGTATAACCGGTATAGGACCTTAATCCGGCCACTTTTACTTTAACTCGGAGGCCAGAGTTCGAAATTGGACTGAAAACTGACTGACCAAGCTCGAACCCTGTGACATTGCCAGCAGTCGGAGCACTGAATCGTGGGTGACCTGAGGGCCTAAAAAGACCTTTTTAAGAGCTCCAGAAACCGAGAGCACTCCGCACCACGCGATCGTCAAGCTCCCACAGCGGCGTGCCCATTCCAAAGCTCTGCCCGACAGAAGTGACACTATTGAAACCCACTTGTGACCGCTCTGTGGGAAAACGTGCTGCCGAAGCTCGAGTTGTATAGACACTGACTCAACGAATCCCCGACAATGTTTGCCGTCGCCAGAAAACATTGTCTGGAAGCGGAAGATGGGATTAGGTCGGAGCAGAGGTGTTGGAGGAAAAACTGGCTGCCACTGTACTACAGCCTGAACAGCACTGTGGTCACATCCACCAGCTGAGGTTGTGCGCTCGAGAGCCCCGCCAACCTACCCTCCAGCTGCTGGATGAACTGCTGTAGGCGCTGGTCGCCGCCATTTTACTAGCCAGACCCTGGCGCTAGTATTATGTTAGGGTCTGCGGAACGCACCTAATAGATATTGTAGAGAGGTGCGTTCGCAGCCCGGGGTCCACCGTGCAGGCGAAGCCCGCTGCTAGTAAGATGGCGAAAGTACAAACTCTGTTATCCCCCGCAGAGTTTGCTAAAATAAACCCGTAGCACGCTGTGGCAGTAAGTGTGAACTCTGTTAATCCCCTGAGCCGCTAACGGGAATGCCACAGCGCTATATGGCGATAAGTGCGAACTCACTTAGCTTCAGTGAGCCGCAAAGTAAAACGCTAGGCCCGAACCAGCGTTATAAAGCGAACCCTGTTGCGTCACAGAGCCGCTGAGAAAAAGACTGTGTCCTGTTAGACTCACAGGATACACAGATAACTGCTGTGCGGATACAGTCTGTTATGATTTGGTAGCTGAGGAGAGCAGGCAAAAAAGGAAATACACCAGAAGGTTGGAATCTATGGGATTGCAGTACCCTGACAACCACCACAACTAAAGGCAAGCTGTGGAGCGTACCTACGTTGGTCCTATGACGCCTCGTCACAGCCTGAGAACTAACTACACCTAAAGACAGAAAGAGGAAAACTATCTGCCCCGGAGAAGATCCCCAAAGAACAAAGAAAGCCCCCAAACATGTAATGGCGGTTAGACAAGAGGAAAAATACAGACACAGACAGAAAATAGAATAAGCAAAACGTTGGGGCCCAAACTTCCTAAATAGAAAAGGATAGGAAGGACACTTACTGCAATCCCAAAAACCCTGAAAATACCAACAGCAGCCACTGAAAAACTGGAAAAGGCAAATGAACAAACAACAGTGGCTGAACTAAACTGAGAGGAGCACAAGCCCCCAGAGGGACCCGGCAGACCCCCACAGAATGCAGGACAAAATGCAAAAAGCAAGCACAAAAAACTAAAAGAAGAAAATGTCTTATCTGTTAGCAGAAGATGCAGGCACAAACAGCAAGCTACAAAGTGAACAGGAATCAAAGATGAGACCAGAACAATTGATCACCGCAACCCTGATGGGAGGGAACCTCCCTTATATAAGACCAGTCAGTAACACCTGATCGCCAATCTTCACAATGTTCATTGGATAGTTCAGTACTGTTTGTAACCACCAGAGGAGCTTCTGCTCAGAATTCATTTCTAGCACATTCACTACAGCATCCGTTATCATGAAAACAGCAACGCAATCAAGCAATCTCCTCACCGGAGAAGCCGTATTCTAGGGGCTTATTTCAGCCAAGCCCTAACCACCTGCACCCAAATCTCCTCACCGGAGGTGCCAGTAGTCTAGGGCTATTTCAGCCGAGCCATAACCACATGCGTACATGATCACACTGGCGCATAGCACATAATGCAATTGATACTAGCGCATGCGGCCCAGTCATGGCCACCCTTTTTATATAACAGCTACAGGACCTGCCAGAAACAAGGACCAATGAAACTGTTCCAGAAACACCAGTAGTCACAGGACCTTCCTGGCGGACCAATAGGAGCTGCTGCGTACCTGAGCATGTGACCCCTGATCTCCAATGAGAGATCTCACCCTGGCATGCTCAGAAGGGAAAGCAAGGACTTTGTCCTAAAGACGTCTGCTCGCTGCTAACCAGTACTGGCCACAATAGCAGAGCCTGGAGAGGCAGCAGTAATCCTCTGCACACTGTTAGACTGGGCGAGACGCTGGGACCGACATCTAACTGACAGGATCCACTGCGGACGGAATGGATGGGGACCACAGTGGGACTGTTCGAGACTTCCCCTTAGCAGCAGCGGAACTCGAACCCTAACACCAAGACTTTATTCTGGCTGTGTATTTATTTACAATATAACTATAGAATTAGTAATGAGTGATGTCTTATGGATGCCTCTCCAATACTAAGCCATGGGCTTAATGTCACTGGACAATGCAAAGGTGAGATCACCCCACAAATAATGAACCCCAATTTCCACCACCACAGAGCAAGTGGGAAGATCTGGGCAAATGCCAGAATTTGGCACATCTAATAGATGCGTCTTTTCTGGGAGGCCACTAATGTAACAACATCACTTATTGACAAATGTATCTCATCATCATCAACTTATTGCAATAGTAATTGCATTTTCCAATCATCACCTTCTTGTGAGCATGGCTTCTTAAATATTGGTCATTGCTACATGCAATCTCTTCACATCCCCGCTGAAATGGGCAGGATGAGAGACAAAAATCTTTAAATGGAAATGTGAAAAGAATCTTCAAAGTATCTGAGTGTGGGATCACTTGTATCCATGGCAGTTGTCATGGTGGGAGGAAGGAGGATTAGAAGAGGATTAAGTGGTCAAGAATCATGGCTACTGAGACTGGACCATGAAGAAGTCAGGGTGTGCTGACAAAATTACTGGAAGCATTTTCTGCTACCATCCAACAACCTTTCACACTGGTCTGGATTCAAGAGTGGTGTTCCGTGCCCACCTACAAAGTGGGACAGGAAGCTAATTAAACA